>PITA01018626.1:0-39825 GCA_004023965.1 Spilogale gracilis
AAAAGTCTCTAACTAGAGTGTAGAGTCCATTTTCATTCTAGGTAAATTCGGATATATTAGCTTTAGATCTACCATTTTATTTTGTGCTTCTCTATTGGTCCTTTCTGTTTTATGTTCGTAATACATCAATTCCGTTTACCATTTTTCCAACTTATATGTTACTGTCTTAGTTCAAGCTGCAGTTACAAATTACTGTCGATGGGTGGCTGATAAACAACAGAAATTTCTTTCCCACAGTTCTAAAGGCTGTAAATCTAAGATCAGGATGCTAGCACGGTTGGGTTCTGGTGAAAGCCCTCTTCTGGGTTGCAGATGGCTGCCTTCTCCTTGCAGCATTTCATGGCTGAAAGACAGCAAGCCAGCTGTCTGGCTTCTTATGTGGGCAGTAATCCCTTTCATGACAGCCCCACCCTCATGACCTGATTACCTCCCAAAGATTCCACCACCAAATACCATCCTCCAATATCTTTTATGTCTTTTATTGAACATTTTCATTTCGAGACTTTTCATTTAGCTATTTACCAAAAATGTTTATTATGGCAAATGTAAACAATATGAAATTTACTACCTTAACCGTTTTTTAAAGGTACAGTTTAGTGGCATTAAGTACCTTCACACTGTGGTACAATGATCACCATTATTCATCTCCAGAATGTTTCATCATCCCAAACTGAATTCTGTACCTATTGTACAATAACTCCCCATTCTTGAGTTGTACTCTAGCTTTGGTAACCACTATTTTACTTTCCGTCTCTATGAATTTGACTGTCCTAGCTTACCTCATATGAGTGGAATCTTACAATATTTGCCCTCTTGTGACGGTGTACTTTACCTGGCATGTTTTCAAAGATCACCCATGTAGAAACATGTATCAGAATCTCCTTCCCTTTTAAGTCTGAATAATATTACATTTTAGGTATATACCACAGTTTATCCATTCATTCCCTGGTGGACATTTGGGTTGTTTCAAATATTGATGTACAAGTATGTTTGAGTTCCTGCTTTCAAATATTTTGACTATATACCTAGGAGTGGAATTGCTGGATCATATGGTAATTCTATGTGTAACTTTTTGAGGAACTACCCTAATGTTTTCCACAGCAGTTGCACTATTTACATTCCCACCAGTAAACGCACAGGGTTTCAATTTCTCCACATCTTGTCAGTTTCTATTTTGATAACTGTTATGAGTGTGGTCTCTCATTGTGATTTTGATTTATTTTTATGTTTTTTAAAGATTTATTTATTTATTTTGGAGAGCGAGCAAGCTTGATATGGGGCTTAATCTCATCACTCTGAGATCATGACCTGATTAAACCAAGATATGGACCCTTAACTTACTATGCCACCCAGGTGTCCCTATTTATTTTTATTTTTACAATTTTTTATGTATATTTTTTAAGATTTTATTTATTTATTTGACAGAGAGAGATACAGCAAGAGAGGGAATACAAGCAGGGGGAGTGGGAGAGGGAGAAGCAGACTTCCTACAGAGCAGGGAGCCCGATACTGGGCTCAATCCCAGGATCCCTGGATCATGACCTGAGCTGAAGGCAGAAGCTTAACAACTGAGCCACCCAGGCACCACCCACCCCCTACTTCACATAAACTCTACACCCAATACGGGCTTGGAGTCACAATCCCAAAATCAAGAGTCACAAGTTCTACTGACTGAGCTAGCTAGGTGCCCCTGTGATTTTGACTTACAGTTCTCTAACAATGATTTTGAGCAGCTTTTTATGTGCTTATTGGCCATCTGTGCATCTTCTTTGAAGAGATATATATTCAAATTTTTTTGCCCATTTAAAAAATCTTGTATTTAGGTGCGCCTGGGTGGCTCAGTTGGTTAAGCAACTGCCTTCGGCTCAGATCATGATCCCGGAGACCCCGGATCGAGTCCCACATCAGGCTCCCTGTTAGGCGGAAGCCTGCTTCTCCCTCTCTCACTCCTCTCTCACTCCCCCTGCTTGTGTTCCCTCTCTGGCTGTGTTTCTCTCTGTCAAATAAATAAAATCTTAAAAAAAAAAAATCTTGTATTTAGGTTTTCCTGTTTTGTTTTGTTTTATAAAGATTACTTTTTAAGATTTTTTTTTTTTAATCTGACAGAGAGAAACACAGCCAAAGAGGGAACACAAGCAGGGGGAGTGAGAGAGGGAGAAGCAGGCTTCCCGCCGAGCAGGGAGCCCGATGTGGGACTCCATCCCGGGTCTCCGGGATCATGACCTGAGACAAAGGCAGTTGCTTAACCAACTGAGCCACCCAGGTGCCCCAAAGATGACTTTTTAAGAGCAGTTTTAGGTTTACAATGAAATTGAGAGGAAGGTCCAGAGATTTCCCATATATCTTTGCCCCCACATATGCATAGCCTCTCCCATTATCAACATCCTCCACTGAAGCGGTAACTTTCTTTAAAGGAAATTCTTCATTTAAAGCCACAATAAGGGGCACCTGGCTGGTTCAGTTGGTTGGGTGTCTGCCTTTGGCTTGGGCTGTGATCCCAGGGTCCGGGGATCTAGCCCCAAGTCAGGCTCCCTGATCAGCAGGAAGCCTGCTTGTCCCTCTCCCTCTGTCACGCCCCCTGCTTGTGCTCTCTTTCTAGCTCTCATTTTCTCAAATAAATAGAATATTTAATAAATAAGTAAATAAACAAAATGTTGATTCAGCATTTTTAAAATACCAAAATAAAACAGCAACAATTTTTTTAAATTAAGGCTTTATTTTTTAAGCAGTTTTAGGTTTACAGCAAAACTGAGTGGAAGATACAGAGATTTCCAATATACCTTCTGCCCCACACATGTAGAACCTCCACCACTACCAACATCCTCCACCGGAATGACACTTTTTTTTTTTTTTTTTTTTTGCAAGTGGTAAACCTACATTGGCACATTATGATCATCTGAAGTTTACAGTGTACATTATGGTTCCCTCTGGGTGTATATTTTATTCTACGAGTTTGGGGAAAATGCATGACATGTACTCATCATTATAATATCATACTAGTGTATTTTCCTTGCATTAAAAATTCTCTGTGCTCTGCCTATTCAACCCTTCTTCCCTTTCAACCAGTGATCTTTTGAATGTCTCCATAGTTTTCCAAAGCGGTGTAGAGTTGGGATCATACAGTTTGTGGCCTTCTCAGATTGGCTTCTTTCACTTAGTTATATGCATTTAAGGTTCCTCTATGTCTGTTCATGGTTCAATAACTCATTTCTTTTTAGACTATATAATGTTCTATTTTCTAGATATACCACATTTATCTATTTATCCATTCATCTACTGAAGGACATCTCGGTTGCTTCCAAGTGTTGGCAATAATGAATAAAGCTGCTATTAACACCCACATGCAGGTTTTTGTGTAGAAGTAACTTTTAAGCTCTTTTGGGTAAATATTATGGAATGTGATTCCTGGATTGAATGGTAAGAGTATGTATAATTTTATAAGAAACTGTATTCCAAAGGCTATAGCACTTTGCATTCCCACCAGCCATAAATGAGGGTCCTGTTCCTCCACATCTTGGCCAGCATTTGGTTTTGTCAAGTGCTCCAAATTTTGGCCATTCTAATAGGTGTGCAGTAGTCTCTTGTTATTTTAATTTTTATTATTTTTTTAAGATTTTACTTATTTATTTGACATAGAGAAAGAGAGCACAAACAGAAGGAACAGTAGGCAGAGGGAGAGGGTGAAGCAGGCTTCTCACTGAGGAGGGGAGCCTGATGCAGGGCTCAATCTGGAGACGTTGGGATTGTAACCTGAGCCAAAGGCAGATGCTTAACCAACTGAGCCAAGCAGGTGTCCTTATTCCTAGGTATTTTATTTTTTTAATGCAAATATATAGGGAATTGCTTTCTTAATTTTCTTTTGGATTATCCATTGTACTATATAGATATGTTTTAATCAAATTTTTAAGCTCACTACTCCCTGCAGATAATTTCAATCTAGGCTTTTACTTTTTTAAACTAAAAAACATGATTGTTTTTTAACTTGTTTCTGATCATTCTAGTGAAAGTCTTCTGTTTGTTCATGTTCATGGTGCCCTGCTTCCTTTGTGTGCTTGGTTACTTTTGACTGTTGTTTGCTGTCCTTGAGAACTTATTTGAGGGAATTCTTTGAGGCCCAAGATAAAGATATCTCCTACACAGAGGATTTTTTATTTCTTCCAGGTACTTATGGGCAGTAAGTATATAACTAATATATATCAAATTCATAATTTGAGGCTTGCTCGACCACCCAGACAGTATGCCTTAGGTTGTAATCTATATGAGAGCTGCCTTGGGCCACAACTTCTTGGGGACAGGTATTATTCCTTTCCTTTTTCTCCCCTGTTCCACTAAGAATCAAGACAACCTTCTCTAAGTTCCTCTAGACATACTTTATCTCTTGTTCCTACTTCTATCAGTTAGTCTTCCCTCCTTTGGTGGACCATACCTTTTTGGCTCCTTCTCATCCTGTGATTATATGCAGGATTAAAACACAGACTGCTAATGCCTTCAGAGTGGAAGTGGCTTTGGAACTGTGGAAATCCATTTACCTTGCTTTCCAATTTCCCTTGGTTTTGGTCTCATAGTTTCTTACTATCATATCATCCTTTTGATGCTTTAAAGGAAATGTTTTACATGCTAGCCAGCATTTTTACTTGTATATAGCAGGAGTAGCTCCTTATCATCAGAAATTCCAGCACTATGTTTTTAAAAAATTCCCTGTGCACTTGACATCCCCTACCATCTTCTCTTTTCTCCTTCATAGTTAAACTTCCTGAAACAATTGTTGCATAAGCTGTAACCACTCCCACATCCCATTAACTCTTCAACCCACTCCAAAGTTTGCTTCCAATACTTTCAAAAGTGCTCTAGCTGATGTCACCTACAAGCTCCATGTTGTTCATTTCAATGGATATTCACTGTATTTGATCTCTAAAGCAGAACTAGACTCTGTCATTCCTTTCTTGTTAAAATGGTCTTTCTTGGGTGCCTGGGTGGCTCGGTTGGTTAGGCGACTGCCTTTGGCTCAGGTCATAATCCCAGAGACCCAGGATGGAGTCCCACATTGGGCTTCCCTGCTCGGCGGAAAGCCTGCTTCTCCCTCTCACTCCCCCTGCTTGTGTTCCCTCTCTGGCTGTGTTTCTCTCTGTCAAATAAATAAAATCTTTAAAAAAAAATAAAATAAAATGGTCTTTCTTGATATTACCCCTTATGCACCACATGTAAGTGAAACCATGTTGATACTTGACTTTCTCTACTTATTTCACTCAGCATAATCTCTTCCAATCCAGTCCATGTTGCTACAAAAGTTGGATATTCATCCTTTCTGAAGGAGGCATAGTATTCAATTGTATATAATATAGAGGATAGTAGGAGAAGGAAAGGAAATAGCAAGTAGGGTACTTAGGGAGAGAAACAAAACATGAGAGACTTTGGACTCAGAAACAAACTGAGGGTCTTGGAGGGAAGGGGGTGAGGGGATGGGAGAGCCTCTTGGTGGGTACTGAGGGCATGTATTTCATGGAGCACTGGGTAGGAGGCATAAACAAGGAATCTTGGAACACTGAAAAAATAAAATAAAAATTTAAAAAAAAGGTCTTTCTTGATACTCAATGATACCATATTCCTATGGTTTTATTTATACCTTCTCTGCTCTTCCTTAACAGATCCAGGAGTTCAATGCAATGGAATTTAACAGTAAAGGCTTCCTGGTCTATTCTTTCCTTTACTTTTAGAAATTTTCTATGAAATTTTGTCTGATAGAAATAGGTACCATAATCTATTTGTTAAAACTATTATGACTTTCCCATACCACAGTTACATCTGTCTTCCTCTTATTCCCTCACAGTAAACTCTTTTAGAGTAAGTCCAAAACTAAACATAAACACTGAATAACTGGCTGTTGAATAAATCAATGAATAAATGAACAAAGGTTAATGCGCTGTTAACTTCACTCTCAATTATATGTGGCCTATTTCTTGAAGAGCAGGTATAAATACAGACAAATTTGCAATGTTTTTACAGACTGGAGAAAATGTACTTGCTAGGAATCTATTATTAACACAAAGGGCTATCCATTAAAAATTATATGTAATTTATGTTCAAAATATCCTAGTAAATTATGCAGTATATGCAAGTAAAAAATAAATATGCAAAACAAGAAAAATCACAGTGGTTTTAATTTGGGGGAGCAAGTGGGAAGCTGTTTCTGAAAGTCAGCAAGTGAGAATTTTACTCAGAAGAAAAAAAGCACAGGCTTCTGGTTAATAAGGAAGCTTTAGACAGAAAAGCCTCCTCCTAAGGAATAAATGCAAGCCTAAGAGAGCTTCTGCAATCAGGTAGGAGAAACTCCAGGGACAGTTGGTCCCAAGACAATGCAACTACTGGGTTTCCGTTCTGATCTCTTTATAAGATAGGGGAGCAGAATCCTTAAACTGAATTACACTTGCGCTAAAGTTGCTGGTCTAGTTCTAAAGTCAGAAATAGTGCACCAAGGACTCAGGTGTGAAACACAATCGTCAACAACTCCGAATGCTTCCCCCCACAAACAAGCCTGTCTTGAGTGTTGAAAACAGTGTTCTCCTGGTGTCAATTCGGACTTCCCTCAAACCTTGCAAAACTTAGCTTGTACCAGAACAAATGTTAGAACCCACCCCTTATGGGCCGCCCCCCACCTTGGTGCTCACTGTAGGCCCAGCCGGGGACTCCTCTGGGTGCCCACCTGCATGGTGTTCCCTTTCTCATGCCGGCGTCGTCCTGCTGCTGGTGAAGGACTCCTGACTCACACCGAAGTCTCTTTCAACGTGGAATCCAGCAGGGCCACAAGCCTGGCGGTTTCCACCTCCCAGGGAGGGGGAAGGGGAGGGGAGAACAAGGGCCTCCTACGAAGGCTCGCACGCACCCACCCGCAGCGTTGTGCTGCTAGGCAACGTGGAGGCGCGGCCTGGGTGTTTGCTGCGGGGAGGGTGCGCCACTTCCGGGACATCCATCCCAAGCGGTGCCTCACGTGTTCAGTCCAAGTACGGCTGCTCCTATTCTTCCCACCCTTCCTTCCATCACCACCACCAAATCAGCAAGTTGTTTCTGGACCTCTGGCATCCTTCACCCCCGAGTCTCGTCTTCATGTAGAAATAACAAAGTCCTGGGGATAGAACCTTCCAGAGGAGGGCTTCTTAACTTGGAGCCCATAGCCTATATTTGGATATATTTTAGGGGAACCCTAGCCTACAGCTCCCAGTTGTACATAATTTTGTTTTATGTATACATTTTTTGGTTGGGGAAGGAGGGAGAAATTGAGGGGTTAGGACCAGAGCTTTCATAGATTCTCAAATGGCTCCCCACCACCATCTTAAAAACCCACTACCTTAGGAGACAGGAGCTCTGGCTTTAGGTGGGAAACTTAGTTGGGTTTATTGGTGAATAGGTTAAGCGAAGGATGTTTCCTGGGAGCTGCTAGGAACGTGAGGAAAACATTTGATATTACCACTAAATAAGGTTATATACATGGTTACAGAGATATGCTGATAGGAATTGGAAAAGAATCAAAGATTGCTTTTAGTGACACAATTTTAAACTTGGATTCAGTATTGTTTCGCTTCATGAGTAGTGCCCAGTTAATATTTAATACAAATCTTGAATTCCCGGTAGCCATTATATTTTGTTATGTTTGTATATAAAATATTAATTTGTTAAATAAAAAATATTTTAAAACATCCCACAATTTTGTAACCATTTTTTGGTATTTTTTCTGCCCCCCCCCTTTTTTTAATATCCTGGGAGCCCTGAGAAATGTAAATGACCTAAGTCTCTCTGTATTTGTAAGAGGCTCTGGGAACTACTGCTTAAATTAATATTTGACCTCTTTTTATTTTGACAACCCAAAATCCAAACTAGTTGAGTTACTACTGTGTGTAGCACTAGCTATTGTTGCCCTATATATTTGTGGCTTTAGAGCAGGAGACCCTTGATTATCTCTAGTCCCCATCTTTCAAAGCAATTCATTTTTAAAATTTTTTGTCTTCTGTTCCTTCTTTCCTTACATTCTTTACATTGGTTGACAAGAAATTTAGGGACTTTGTTAGTAAAAGACCCAACTTAAGCTGTAATTATTGGTGAGCATTAGTAAGATAAAGCTTTGTGATCCTCTACCCTGAAGAATTTAAGACAATCCTATCCACTCTAGAGACAACCTCCTCTAATCAGCCAAGTTGCTAGATGGTGGAGGAGGTTATCCAAGAGGGGGCCAGAAGGGAGAAATCCAGGGGAACCTGAAGGGAGATAATCTCAGCATCCATCTGAGGTTAATTCTGTGTCCAGTAAACACTGATTTGATGTGAAAAGTTTTCCAAGTGTGTTCATGATGCTCTACTAGTGAGTTTTTCTTTCTGGTAATGGACAAAGGAAGAAATGACTAATTTTAAGGTAAACTGAACACTACCAGTTGGTAGAAGAAGCTAACCCCTTTATTGTTTGTGGCAACCAGACATCTTTTACAGAACATAAATCAGAACTTGCTTATTGGATTATTTGGATAGATCATGGCCAAATTCTCAAACTAGTATAGTTTCAGTTGGTAGTCACATTCTAAGATATTTAGCTACTGGACACTAAGGTATTTATGATTTTGTCACTGATGAAATCCAAATAGGATGAACTAAAATAGCTCATTAAAACTCAACTGTCTTCTGAGTGTCTTTACCAAAAATAACAAAAGAACATGGGTGTCAGTACAGTTCATCCTGAACCACACAGGGGTGGGATGACCACCTGGACAAAATCCCCCAAACTTAACTGCTAATAGCCTACTGTTGACCAGAAGCCTTACTAATAACATAGTCAATGAGCACATATTTTCTTTTTGTATGCATTATATGCTGTATTTTTACAATAAAGTAATCTAGAAAGAAGGATATATTATTAACAAAATAGTAAGAGGAAATAGGGGCATCAGGGTGGCTCAGTCAGTTGAGTGTTCCTTTGACTCTTGGTTTTGGGTCAGGTTATGATCTCAGGGTTGTGGGATCAAGGTCCAAGTTGAGTTCCCTGCTCAACAAGGAGTCTTCTTCGTCCCGTAATTTGTGCATGCATGCTCTCCCTCTTAGATAAATAAAATCTTTAAAAAAAATAAGAGGAAATATATTTACAACACTCTGCTGCATTTTTTGAAAAAAATCCACGTATAATTGGATCTTGCAGTTCAAAAACCAGTGTTGTTCAAGGGTCAACTGTACTGTCAAAAGCTGCAAAGATCTAAGGAACGTCATTATTATTGAGCTTTATTACATAAGAAAAAATATTTTAAGATGCTTTTAAACATTTACTCTCAACCAACTTTTATTGAGAATGTTTATAACACAAGGATTCTCAAACATGGTAAGTTTAGCAAGCATTGTTTCTGAGAAGAAAACAAAGTGTCAACATTTTGCATTCCCTGGTGCCACTTCTGCAGAAAATAGTTGGTATCCTGTATAAAAAGAAAAATTTAGAGTCAAGTATAAGTGAGTATGTGAAGGTGTATGTATGTAATGTGAGCATATAGACATTTCTATAAATACTCCTTCAGTTATGATAAAATTAACATCAGAGAGATTTTTCAACTATTCTTCAGTCTGTATATTTTTAGCTATTAATCTCTCTCCCGATAGGACATTTATTCTATATGTCCGTATTTTCCAAAATTTTATAGTATTTAATTATATAAAAGTGGTCTCCTAAAGTTCATTGATGCCAATAAGATTTATGAATAAAATATTTCAAAAGTTGCAGTTATTCTTCATGTATTTATGTCCTTTGGTTTTGCAATTAAATCGCCCTATTTTATGTCTAACCATTTTCTAAGTAAATATAAGTCCTCAGGACAAAGTAAAACCTCAGATAATCAAATAAATAAATAAATAAATAAATAACCCCTCAGATAATCAAATGAGAAAAACAAAGAAAAAAAGATTATTGAACTATTTCACTATCGACAAAATACAATGAAATCCAAAGTGAGTTAGTTTGTGTAAGTCCTATTCTTGAAAACAATCCCAATAAAGCTATTTTCCTCAGAGAAGTTTCTACTAGACTAACCAAATCATGGGTTAACCTCCATTTCATATTTATGAGCACTCTACCCCTTGGTTTAGTGTTACAAACACAAACATTTTTTCCATTTAGTACTAAACTATTTTATTTTATAAAGTCCCTACATTTGTAAAAGATAGCTTCTTTTCCATTATCCTTTTGTTCTTAGTTCCTTAAAAAAAGGAAAAAAATTAAGAATATATTTGCTTATATTTCTGATGTGAACAGACCTTTGTTGAAACAGGAATTAATGCCAAATATAGGCTGAAAATTGAAGTTCCTAATTAGGTTCTAGGAGTACATTAAGTATTTTCTTCACCTTTTCAATATATTTGTCTCTTTTATTTCTTATCTAACTGAATTGGCTCACATGTAAGAAACACATTAAATAAAAGGTGATGTAGTATTCTTGTTTTGTTCCTGAAATTAACAGAAATTCTCCAAAGTGTTTTACTAGCAAGACTGCTACTGACTTTGAATCATTATATAAATAATGTTACTAAAGATTCATCTCTTTCTATAAGATATTCTTTCAAAACATCAGACATTGGGTGCCTGGGTGGCTCAGAGGGTTAGGCCTCTGCCTTCGGCTCAGGTCATGATCTCAGGATCCTGGGATCGAGGACCGCATCGGGCTCTCTGCTCAGCAGGGAGCCTGCTTCCTCCTCTCTCTCTGCCTGCCTCTCTGCCTACTTGTGATGTCAAATAAATAAGTAAAATCTTAAAAAAAAAATCAGACATTGATGTTGACATGATTAAATAACTTTTCTTCTTTTTTTTTTTTTTTTTTTTTATCCATTTATTTGACAGAGAGAAACACAGCCAGAGAGGGAACACAAGCAGGGGGAGTGAGAGAGGGAGAAGCAGGCCTCCCGCCGAGCACGGAGCCTGATGTGGGACTCGATCCTGAGTCTTCGGGATCATGACCTGAGCTGAAGGCAGTCGCTCAACCAACTGAGCCACCCAGGCGCCCCAATAACTTTTCTTCTAATAGTGAAAATATTTTAAAAGACCTTCTAATGTTGAACCATTCTGAGTTATTGGAACAAACTCACTTTTACAGAGTTACATAATTTAAAAAAATTTTTTAAGTACTGCCGAATACAATTTTCTAATATTTCTAATATTTCTTTAACATTTTTGCATTGATATGTATAAATAGGATTGACTTAGTTTTCCTTTTTATACTACTTTTATAAGGTTTTGATATCAGTATTTGTTAGCTTCATAAGAACTATTTTGAGATTTTTCTTCCGTCTCTGAGCTGTAAAAATTCAAAATCTATTGCTCTAGTACTTTTGAGGGGTGAGTTTCTAGATAATGTTTCCAATTTTTTTTTCCATGACCATTAGTCTGTTCAAAACTCTTTTTTTTTTTCTTCTGACATCAGTTTTGGTTGTACCTACTTTATGAAACAATCCTCCATTTTACTCAGGTTTTCAAACTGATAGTCACAGTAATTTGCAAAGTACTGTCTTATGATTTCCATTTCTTCTATATCTGTTTTAATTTCCTTACTTTCATTTGTATATTTGTACACTTATGTTCTCTCTTTTTTTTTCTTGATTAAGATCGGCTCATTAGGTTATTTTATTTTATTTTTTGCAAATAATTGGATTTTGCTTTGTCAGAGTTCCATAAGTTTTAACATTTGATGTTTTTATTATCTCTTTATTTTATGGATATTGTATAAATTTAGTATTATCGCCATTAGTTAGAAATATTTCATTTTGATTTCTGTTTCTATGAGAAAAAACTAAGAATTTTTATATTTTTTATAAGATTTTATTTATTTATTTGACAGAGAGAAACAGCAAGAGAGTGAACACAAGCAGGGGGAGTGAGAGAGGGAGAAGCAGGCTTCCTGCCAAGCAGGGAGCCCAATGTGGGGCTTGATCTCAGAACTCTGGGATCATGACCTAAGTTGAAGGCAGATGTTTAATGACTAACCCCCCCAAGTGCCCCAAATTTTAACATTCTTAAGTTAACTATGTACTTAAGGGTTGAAATAGTGATATGAAAAATATATGCAAAAAATACTAAGTACAGGGGCATCTGCCTCTAGTTCTCTCTCTAGTTGTGTTTCTCTCTGTCAAAGAAATAAATAAAATCTTTAAAATGAATAAATAAATAAATATTTAAATAAATAAAATCTTTAAAAATATATGTTAAGTACAGAATCTGCATTTAAGATTACATGAGGTTAATAGAATATACTTTTATTTGTGTGATATAAATTTATCAATCTGAATTTGGTTCTAATTTCAAAATTCACAGCCTAGTAAGATATAAGGATTAACGTATTTATTAAACATGTAGGACCACCTATATATCTACTGTATCTTCAGCCTTGATGTGGAAACTCTGTGAGTCCCAAAGTAGAAGTCATGTTTTCATGTCTTTCCACATTTTCTTAGTTCTCTAAAAGCAGTAAATCACAACTTCTCTAAAGAATCTTTGAATACAGAGTGCCTGGGTGACTCAGTGGGTTAAAGCCTCTGCCTTCGGCTCAGGTCATGATCTCAGGATCCTGGGATCCAGGCCCACATCGGGCTCTCTGCTCAGCTGGGAGCCTGCTTCCTCCTCTCTCTGCCTGCCTGCCTCTCTGCCTACTTGTGATCTCTCTCTCTGTGTTAAATAAATAAATACATAAATAAATCTTTAAAAAAAAAAGCAATCTTTGAATACAGATCACTTAGAAGACAGAAATGCATTTAATCTGTAAGTTCTGGCCCATTATTACAGACACTGATTACTATAATGAGAACGCAATCCTTCACATATTAGTTGCACGATAAATGACAATAAAGTCAACGTCTACAAAACCAAAAAGGACTATTGTAACATAGCCCGAGGAACACACAACATGGGCAAAGCAAATCTGGCCCTAAAATACTGACATTTTCCATCATGTAAACCCTCACTGCCCCTATAATGGTAGTATGTATATAGAATATTAATGTACACATGCAATCAAGGAATAGAAATATACTGAGCTTAGTTTAATTTGTGAGTATCTGAAAATGACAGAAATTTTCAGACTGGGTTGAATTGGGAAGTACATACCATTTTAAATGTAACCTTCTGATCTTCTTCCATTGCGTGGCTAGAAAAGAATAAATAAAAAATAAATCAGTGTAACCAAGGAATGAAGTTAAATTTCATACAAAGCAGCCTAATCATTTTGGTGGGAGTTATTATTTCTTTCACTCAGTTTTGCTCTTTCTTCCATCTATTCTCCAATTTGTCATTAGAAGTGGTTTCTTCCTTTTTTTTTTTTTTAATTTTATTTATTTATTTGACAGACAGAGATCACAAATAGGCAGAGAGGCAGGCAGGAAAAGAGGGGGAAGCAGGCTCCCTGCTGAGCAGAGAGCCCGCTGCAGCCTCTATCCCAGGACCCTGAGATCATGACCTGAGTTGAAGGCAGAGGCTTAACCTACTGAGCCAACCAGGCACCCGTACAACGTTTTGTCTACTTAGTCTTTAGTACAGTTGATTGTTTTACTTTTAAAAAACTTATGAAAATAGTCATAACTCTTCTACTCTCCTGAATCAAATATTTGGTAAATGATTCTTTGGAACTTAAGAAGTAATGCATCTTTAAGACCCTCATTTCCTGAACATGAAATTTTATAGAACTAAACTGTTTCATAGTTGAATGTCACTTGTGGTATTTACAAACATGAGTGCATTAGAAAAAAGGTCAGAGCTACCATAATATTAAAACAGTACAGTGGGGGAAGAAGTGAATCTCGGACTAGAACACCTGATGTCAAATATCTATAAACAAACTTAAAAACTTAATGTAAATAAATGCATAGTCAGGGTGTTTTTTTCTATTTAAATGTTGGCTGATTTTTTTAAATATGGTATTTGCATACCCTGAACAAAAACTGTCTTCGAACTTGGCTTGCAATAGGACCTTGGAATTCTTCCTGGAAGAGAAAATAAGAGTATTACAAATCAACTAATGGTAAAAATAAGTGCAAATTCATAGTGAAGCTCCAAGTTATTTTCAACTACCATAATTAAATGAGGAGGGAATCAAAGACTTGAGTGTATAATTCCTATCAATAAGCAATCTTTGAATGTATACCTGAGGAATTTTCACCTAACAATATCACCAGAATGACGTATTTTAAAATAATTTCCTATGGGCAGCTGGCTGACTCAGTCAGTAGATCATGCAACTCTTGATCTCAGGGTCATGAGTTCAAGCCCCATGTTGGGTGTAGGTTTTACTTATTTTAAATGAAATAATAAAATAATTTCTTTATCAACATAACAGCTTCTAGGAAGTTTGTCAGTTGTATGTATATTCATCAGTTAGTAGAATGAGAGATGAAAGTTCATAGATAATTAACTATATTTAAAACCTCCTCTCACCATTTTGTTAAAATGAAATAGTTTCCTTAAATTATATATTGTATGTGCTAATACATGAGCAAGGAAAATATAAAATAGAATTGTGTCAGAGCTAAAATACATTATATTTCTATAGGAATTGAAATTGAAATTGAGGGACAACTTTGGTAAACTATATTTATTCAAGGTGATTTAAGTACATTTTCCCTATATACTCATATTCAAGGAAATAATAATAAAAAATATAAGAATATACCAATTTTTCATAATAGGTGTATTTTGAAGTTGCTTCTTCTCTTAAAACATTTCATTTTAAACAGTGGAAAAGATTTAACATTTTATGGTCTCTGTTGGGCTGGCTGAGAGACAGGGGCCCCCAAATTGGCGGACATCACAGACTGGGTCAAGATGGCTGATCTTCCCGCCAAAGCAGCCATGGCCACCATGTCATCTCCAGTAAATCGAAACCTAGCTGGGGGGGGACTGAAATTTCCCATACCTGACTTTCCAGCAAGGGACCACCCACCATCGTCTGGACCTTCCCCACCCCCAACCAATCACCTAGGGACACGATGTTCCCTTGCCTAATATGGGGAAAAAAACCCCACCCAAATCCAGACCCAGGACCAATAAGGCTTAAAAACCCCTGCACTCCCCAACCCGGGCTCGACTTCCCTGACTCTCCTCTCAGGAGTTGCGGAACCTCGCCCACGGGTGCTTGCAATAAAGCTCACTCTTTGGATTCTGTTTGCCTTTGTGGTCTCCGTTCTATTTGCGATGAAAAACCTTACAGTCTCCATAAAAATAGGTTCTCACAGCTTCCTATTTTCAACAACTACTTATAGCAGTATCAGGATGGCAATCACAATGAAATGTGTCATCAAGGCCTTCTGAAATTATTCCATAATATAAGTATAACCAAATTTTTAAATTCTAAGAAACAGCTCTGTCATCTTTTAAGATTCTGAAATCCCATATTAATTTGGGGTGCCTGGTTGGCTCAGTCAGAAGATCATGTGACTTGATCTCAGGATCATGAGGTCGAGCCCCACACTAGCTATAGAGATTACCTAAATAAATAAATAAACTTGAAAAAAAACCTTTGAAATCCTTGCTTTACAAGAAACATCTTAAATTCTCAATATTTTGTACCTAATTCTCCTCCTGACTATAAACTTTCCCAAATTACTTAATATTTTAAAATGCACACAAAGAAACTATATATCCATATAACCATATATCCTGTATAAGAAAAATTTTGTATGTTTCATTAAACAGAAAAGAGGACAGGGAAAAATGTGTCAAATTAAATAGTGTCAAATTTTAAAACTTTCAAGCCCAAACACACAGAATTGTTTAGTCTTATTAGAGAAAGAATTTGGGAAGTAGAGATAAAAAAGATGTGGGGATGGAAGTGAGAATGTCTAGCAAAGAATGTTTAAGAAAAGTGTTTGAATGCGCAAAATCTGAAAACTCATTTTCCTCAAGAACACAAAATATTTCACTATCAAAAATCTGTTTTAAAATTAGGAGATTTAGGCTCAGGAAAGCTAAGACTCTAGTGTAATTTTTTTCTATTCATGTCTTACATTCCTTTCTTTCATCGGTTCCTATGAAACTTGGCTTATTGCAAAATACTTCCAGGAGTTATTTGTCCAACAGGATACACTGCTAAGTCAGAGGTTACATATTCAGCTAGTTTTCTGGAAACATAGTCTTGCTTAAGGTGGAACATTCAGACAATGTACCAAATGGCCACAATACTGAGTGTTTAGCTCTGATAAATAATGACAGTGAAGTGATATAGTAAACTAGTCATTTCTTGGTGTGTTTTAAGAGACTGAATCTTTAAATTGAAATCTTACACTATTTGTCAGTCAAGCAAAGTCTTCAGAAAGTGAAAGTTAAATCAAAAAAGCATATACTACTTTTAGGAGGTTTGTTGACCACACATTTGATTTTTTTTTTCATACTGGAAATCCTAAAATTTTAAGAGGCTATCACAGTTCCTCTTATATTTCTTACTCAAGTTGGCAGCAGATATTGTCTTCTCTGATGGAAGCTTAGTTTAAGAATGTGAAGAATTTAGGAAGGAAATAGTGACCATAAAAATAAATTTTGAGGAATTTAGTTGCCTAAACTATATGCATTTTTAAAAGAATTTGAAGACCATTTGTTGGTAGCATTTTAAGAATAAAATTAACATGTACTTAAATTAAGGGAAAATCTAACAATAAAATAATAGAAGTATGTGGGGCACCCGGCTGGCTATGTCAGTGGAGAGTGCAACTATTGATTTCGGGGTTGTAAGTTCAAGCCCCATGTTGGGTGTAGAGATTACTTAAAATCATTTAAAGAAATAATAGAAGTATTCAATATTAGACAATAAAAAGACAGCATAGTGAAAAAAATATTTGCCTAGACAAGAAGTCAGAAAACTCTGCTATAATCTCTAATCTCACTTACTAGCATGATCTTGGGAAGCATCTTTATTCTGAGTTGTTTCCCTTTTAGTAAACTGGGGATAACAATTATAAGTACTAACAGAATTGCCAAAAGAATAAACTGCGATAACATAAGACTTAAAACTATAATGCATTACAACAATGTAAGGAATTACTTAAAAATAATACCTAGAAACTTTCATCAATGAAAGAGTTAAAAATTCTTTTTAAGTGACAATAAAAACTCCACAATCTCTAATTAAAACGTGTCAAAACTCAGTTGTATTCCCCTTAAACACAGATACTGGATTGGGGCCATATTTCTGTTGAATTGTGAAAAAAACAAAAAGCCTGTATTTAGTTTCTGATCTATTTATTTCACAAGCCTTACTCTTCCTAACATTTTAATACTTGGATAGAAAGCTCACCATCCTAGCCAATAGCCAACCTATACACGGAGGGGCGGTAAATTGTCCTTCACCTTTTCTCCTGTTCCTACCTAAGGACAAGGCATACTGCTATGTCCTTTCCTTAAACCAAGAATAGACTTCCTCACTGGGAGGGTCATGACCCTCGGAAGGGAAAGTAACCCCAGCTTCCCTCATTGCCTTCAGCTTGAATCCAAGGGGAAGCAATATGGGGAGAGGGAAGGATTCTCATCTTCCTGAGTGAAAATACTTCTGCAAACAGATGCTCTTCCATAGGGGGTTTATGTCAGGCTTACCCTGAAAAAGAGTGTCTTCTAAGGCACCACAACTGGGAATTAACGGCCCCACAAAGAGACACAAAGCAAGCA
Organism: Spilogale gracilis; assembly: GCA_004023965.1. NCBI lineage: Eukaryota > Metazoa > Chordata > Mammalia > Carnivora > Mephitidae > Spilogale > Spilogale gracilis. The sequence goes on from PITA01018626.1 coordinate 17,653, forward strand.
TGCAGTTTGTGTTACATACGTCCAGTCTGAATCTCTTCATTCTTCTCTCATGCAGTTGAGGAACAAGCTGCAGCAACGGATGGACGACAGACGACTGAGAGACACGAACACACACACGTGATGAGCACAAAAGCTTCTCAGCATTGGGCTTAAAGACAGTTTCCTATTTGTTTGGTTTTGGTTTTGGTTTTACCCACTCTATTTGCTCCAAAGAAGAACAAGAAAGACGTTATGTAATGTAGTTCTTTGAGAACACTTCAAAGAATGTGGAGAATAAGTCAAGAGATTGAATAAAATGTGGCAGCTCTATGCTAGGATCCTTGTCATTATGCTGAAGAAACACTTTTCTTAGGGCCTCAGCTCCATCACCAGCTGCCAGCAAGTAAATGATCCGCGCGCACCTCTGAGACGCAAAAAGCTGTCTGCTTCCAGATTTACGCAAAATGGTTTGGACCGATGAAACCAACTCTGTGAGAATCAGTTTTCTGCTATGCAAATGTTTGTCTGAAAGAATATCCTGTACGCACATCTGGGAATTTCCTTCACAAAATACATATTGTAGTTAAAACTAAACATATGGAACGAGACAACAGGGGACACAAAAAGTGACAAATGTGTCGTTGATTGTGAAAAATGTGACTAAGATACATCTTCTCAAAATGTAAAGATGTCAAGCAGAAGAAAATGAAAGTGCATTTGAGACATGTCGTTACCTGATACAGTTTCATTTTAAGGGCATGGGTTGAATGGAACTTTCTCACAAATTTTAAATTTGTTTATCAAATGGATTATTTTAAGCCCTATATAACAGTTATTTGTTAACCAATTCAACCTAACATTCAATTTTTCATACATAAGAATATTCAATATGACAAACATTTAAAACTGAGTTTATATAACAGTTACCTTTTTCACAGGTACACATATGTTTAAAATTCATTATACTCCTCATTCCCTATATTGGTCCATGGGAGTGAGTCACAAGCATAGAAGGAATATTATATTCGAATAATTACTAAGCATTCCAGATTGAAACACCAAAATAACATTTTAAAAATCTATGCATAGAAAAAGAAAAACTACCACTAAAACCACATAATTTAGGAGCAAACTGAATTCATGTTATTACTGGTATCTGTTTAATCTTAGTAAATTCTCACATTAAAAGCCTAATTACAAATAAGGAGAGCTGAGGAATAGAAGTGGATGTTCCTAGTTATATTTAATGACTTTTTGGCAATCACCTTTTGAAATAATTCTTAAAATTACTTTGATTAAATCTTTTTTTTCCTTGTACAAATTGATATCTAAAACAGTATGTTTTACTTAATCTTTTGTGCCTTTTTTTGCATCTAGAATGTAAATTTCATAGCAGGAGGGATTTATTTTTTAATTAACTATTTTATTTATTGCTACATTTCTAGTACCTAGTCTTGTGCTTGGCATATAATAGATACTCAGTAAATAATTGCTGAATGAACAAATAAACTCAATGTACATGTAGTTACTAAAATATAAAATAAATGAAATGTGAAATGAATATTGAATTCCACTTTTTATTCACATATAAACTCTTAAGGGAAAAACATGAATTCTGATGTAGCTCTATTAGATAAACTGCAAAAACAGATTTTTAAAAAATACTAGTGATTACTAATAAGAAGTAATTCTACAACTTACCACAACATTTGAATTTCCCAACTTCCTTGTCTTTGAATAATGAAATAAGAACTGTTGAAAGAAAAAAAAGTAATGTGATTTACTATAGATGGTTACTGGTTTCTTTTATTATTTTCTGGTGTATGTATTTATGGAAATCACCTTACCCTTTTGGTATTATCTTTTTCATCTGTCTCCTATTGAAAAAAGAGAGAAATAAATGTATTATATATAACATATTGTAAGATTATAATACATAATATATAAAATACTATATTATATATTATAATCATATACTATATGTAGTATAAATTTATAACAAAAATTATTTTTAATTTTTAAAAATATGACATATATGTTATATATAAAATATAAGACTGAAACTGGTTAAGCATATATTGCTCTAAAAATAAATAGGAAATTAATTATTGTTTATAAGTAAACAATAAAATAGGAAACATCATAATAGTTCAATAGTGGTGAAATGGGAAATTATATGATCACATGATAGAATACTGAGAGAAAAAGAGTATAAGGAATCACATCAAAATCCTAGTGGTTATTACCACTAAATAATAAGATTATGAGTTATTTTTTAAAATAATATATTTATTTTTTCAGTGTTCCAAATTTCATTTTTTTCTGCACAACACCCAGTGCTCCATGCAATATATTTTTGTTTTTTTAATAAACTTTTCTATATTTCTCTCTCCCTCCAAGTACCTATTTTGTTAAGAATGAGTCATATCAGACACCTGGGTGGCTCAGTGGGTTAAAGCCTCTGCCTTCGGCTGAGGTCATGATCTCAGGATCCTGGAATCGAGGCCCACATCAGGTTCTCTGCTCAGCTGGAAGCCTGCTTCCTCCTCCTCTCCCTCTGCCTGCTTCTCTGCCTACTTGTGATCTCTCTCCTTCAAATAAATAAAATCTTTTTTTAAAAGGTTTTATTTATTTGACAGCAAGAAACACAGCTAGAGAGGGAACACAAGCAGGCAGAGTGAGAGAGGGAGAAGCAGGCTTCCCGCTGAGCAGGGAGCCCGATGTGGGACTTGACTGGGGTCTCTGGGATCATGACCTGAGCCGAAGGCAGTCGCTTAACCAACTGAGCCACCCAGGCGCCCCTCTTTTTTTTTTTTTTTAAAGAATGAGTCATAGCCTCCCTTTTTGTTGTTCTTTTATTTTTGTTCTCATTTGCTTTTAATACAAAAAGAAACTCATGGGTAAACACCATTGTCATTTCTTTTATCTAAATCAGGAAAAAGTCAATTAAGTGTTTTTGGAAAATAACACTACTAAAAACACAAAAAATGTACAGTTGTACACACTTATTTTCGTTTCAGAAACATTTATGCTTTTAAAATATTAAGGTTTCTTTGAATTATTTTATGTGAAAGGTGTATAAGTCAGAATGCACCAATGATCATAGATTAGAATTGTTAATGAAAATGTATAAACCTGTGGCTCTTTTCCTTAATAAAGTAGTTTTAATGTAAGTTCATCTAGGGCACCTGGGTGGCTCAGTTGTTTGAGTGACTGCCTTCAGCTCAGGTCATGAACCTGGAGTCCCAAGACTGAATCCCGCATTGGGCTCCCTGTTCAGCAGGGAATCTGCTTCTCCCTCTGACCTTCCCCTTCTCATGCTCAATCCCTCTCATTCTCTCTCTCAAATAAATACATAAAAATCTTTTAAAAAATTATGTTCATCTATAGGATACAGAATATAATCTAAGGTATAGTGCATTATGCTATTTTTCAAGTTCTCACTTATCCTCATTCCAGGAAAAAAAGTTCTCCTAGATAAATTGAATAATTTTAATAAGAAGCCAAGACATCATAGTAAGAATATAATTTTCTTTTCTTTCTTCCTTCTTTTTCCTTCCTTCTTTTTTGTTTCTTTTTCCTTTTTTTTTTCTTTTTAGAGAGAGAGAGAGAGACAGAAAGAGAGAGCATGAGGAGGGGCAGCAGGGACAGAAGAAGAGAGAGAATCTTAAACAGGCTTCACATCCAGCAAGGAGCCCCATGTGGAGTTCAGTCTCAGGACCCTGAGATCATCACTTGAGCTGAAATCAAGAGTCCAACGCTTAACAGACTGAGTCACCCAGGCACCCCAGTAAGAATATAATTTTCAAACTGATGTTGACAATATTGTTTGTTTTTTTCATATTCTCTCTTAACAAAGTATAATGTTTCAACCTCTAAACTGAGACATATCTGTTCTCCAATTGTAGTATAAGTTAGGAAGAGAAAAAGAGCCAAATGACCCCAAATTTCTCTCACCAGAACTAGAATACATCTTATGAGGGGAACATATAATTTTCCAATTAGATGATTGTAAACTCCATTATTATTGATGCTAAATTCTCAGACATCTGAGGAACTGAAGTGTTTGTTTCTTTTCCAAAACCAGCTTAGGCTCGTCTAGCTCTTCATGAAACGCTTCCTAAACTGGGCATATTTTCTTCCAGAAGGAATTCCAAGGTATCACTGAACAATTTTTTGCCTACAATTTTTGAAACACTATTTCATCCTTACCTGGGGCTTTGGTAGAGTCCCCATAATTGTGATGCAAAGCTCCTCCAATGCATTGGATGTCTAATGAAAACAAGAAGATACATAGGCCAACCTTTTGCTTTTGCAACATTTACGCAGAAGAGAGAACTGTCGAATATTAGAAGCGCAAGGATATTCCAAATACCCAGAATAGAATCCTTCTTGTGTCCTGTAAAAACTCTATAGGAATCCCTTGGTTCCTCTCATGACAAACACTTGGCTTCTAAAAGTAAGGCTTCTTCCTTGCTCCCAGCAGGGGAGAATGTGGTATGCTGGGCATATGTGTGGATGAAGGCTTCCACTGTGGCCCAGATACATTTTCTCAGTACTTGCTAAGAGTCCATGAAATTCTATGACTGAGAGGCACAAGAACAGGGCCAAAAGAGGGATTATTCTTCCCAGCTTGTAGCACAGTCTGAATCTGCATGCCAAAGCTGTGAGTCTCACCGAATATTACTCATTATTGGCTAATTTGAAAATCCTGCAATGGCTCACAAACAATGGGAGTTGGAGGGGAGGAAGCCGCACACCGTGCACCTAATCTGAGTTACCACCCTTCCAGGCTGCTGACTGCACACCCCAGGATCAGGTTTTTCAAAGCATCTGAGCACAGAAGTAGGGCAGGGCTCCCTGCGGTTAGGAGCCAGCTGGGTGTGGTGAGGAGTAACACAAATGGACAAGCAGGGGCGAAACCTGCTTTGCACAGAATTCAGCACACTAACACCATGAACAATTGATTACTTAATAAATGCATAGCAGAAGTACCAAGGAGCTGGAACAGTGCTGAGGGGGGGCGGGGGGAGCCATATAATTAGTAGTTAAAACCATGGGCTAGGAGCTGAGCCGCCTGAAATTCTAGAGCCGTGCAAGTCCCAGTTCTGTCCTTCAGCTGTAGCACCTTGCTCTGGTTACCTGACCTCTCTAAACTTCTCTGTCTTCAGCTTCAAGTGGGGAATGACAACACCCCTTCGGAGAGTTCTTGGAAGGATTAAGTGGAGGTAGAGCTCTTAGCACAGTGCCTGTTCGAGGATATTAGTTAACAATAACAGCAGTAAAGAATGTGTGGCCTGTAAAGTTGGATTTACAACTGCAGTTCCTCTTCATTTTGAAGACATGCTATAAAGGATGTTCCGGGGCTGCCGATGGTCTCACCCTTGCAACCATAGTGCACACTGACAGGGTGGCTTGTAGCTCGGGATCCAGGGGGAGTCCCGAACCTGCTTCTCTGATCCTCCTCCCTAGTGCATCGGAGGTCTGCCTCGTTCTCTTCCATTGTTTATCTGCCAGGCACATTGTGGGGATATTTAGGAATAATATGAAATGGATCCTATTTATGTGGTGCTTCAGTAAATTACAAAACACTTTCATATACCTAATTCCCATTCTGTCCTTCAGACACGACTGTAAGATAGACAGGACAGGAAGGGTTCTCGTGTGTGAAGGAAGTGAGATTGTAGGAGACTGTCCCTTGCTCAGTATCACACATGGCCAGTAGCTGGTCCAGTGTGGCCTGGAAGCTTGGCCGTCTGACCTGCAGACATTCCTGTGTTGCCTTGGCATTGACCATTAAGCCTACGGCTGGAGGAGGGGGGTCGGATGAGAGAAAGTAACAACTGATACACTCCTTCCCAACTGATACACTTTTTCCCTTCAGGGTTGGGTACATAGGTCACCCCATAAAAATCTGGAGACAAATTCCTGAACCTCCTTTTACGGCCCAATCTAGAAATGCTGTAAAACACAAAACAATAAAAAGAAAATATCTAGTGATGTCATGTGTCTCTTAACACACAGAAGAATAAATTCAGTGTCTCCTAAGAACACAGCTTTGAAGCTAGAAGAAGCTTGGCAACCAGACTGGAGTTGGACGGAAAAAGTTTCAAAACATTTTGCATTTTCTCCAGCCGATCTTCTCATGAAGCCATTATTCTCTGAGCTGCAACTATTCTTTAAGGATTTTTCTCATAGTAAGTTTTTAATATTTTATTTTTTATTTGTGGACCTTAAAGATCCTTTCTTTCCTCTATGGTAAAAGTGTGAATGCTCTGTATGTGAAAGTTCGGATAATCACACAAACAATAAAATTATAATTAATGAGAAAGTAATGATTTTTAAAAGTTGTATCAGTAAATGTAAATGATTCCATAGCAAATTTACCATAGCTCTCCTCAAATGGTGCACAGTCTCCAAATCCAGTAAAAGCTTTGTCTGGGTTCATGGGGTCTAGATGAGTGTTTTAAATTCGTCTTTTTAGTACTGAAGAAATAAAATGACTCTGAGCGTGTTCCTGACTTTTAAATACGACGCAGATGCTTATACGCTGATTAACATCCATCCCTATGGTATACAGCCATCAGTGCTCCTCCAGCAACTTGACATGTTATTCACAAATGTCATCTATTGTGATCCTGGTCTTGCTTTTCCATCTAACACTATGAGCATGCCTGCAGGCTGGGGAATGGGTTGGGGCAGGAGGAATATAGCACCACACAGCGCTGCTTCTCCACATGGGCCATGGTGACACTCTGGAAGGACGAGACCTTGGCACAGCATGGCACCTTAGCCAGACCACGTAGGGCTTACATGGTGGCTTAGTAGTCAGTAGTCATCAGTTACACCCCAAGCACACCGCTGATTGGTCTGAAAGAGGCTGAGCAGAGAGGCTCTCCTGAGCCCTCTTCTCTGGCCAGAAAACTAGTGGTCCTGAGAAAGAAAGGCAACACGATGACGCAAATTCTCCTCCCACACTAGGGAGGAGAACCACAGACAAAAAGCAGCAGCGCCCAGTCGAGATGGTGTTGAGAGGGCATGCTTATTGTCAACACCTCACGTTTCCACACTCCTCACTTCCCAGCCCACTCTGAACTCTTTCCTGTGGGAAGAGGCGGGAGTCACCTGATGGATGACTGGGAGGAGGAAACTGGGCATGGTCCATTCAGCCCTCTCCTCCTAGGGAGTCCTTTCTCTGGCTGGCTGTTCTTGTTGGGTCTCTGCCCTGTGCCAGAAAACCTGACCGGCTGTGAGGACTCGAATCACCCTCTAGGCCCACTTGAAATTCTGGGAGTAGTTTCAGCAAGCACACGTGGTATCAGATCTAAGGCCACACTCATAAAGTGACTTTGCAGTTACAGTGATACTTTGATCTCCGTAAGTCTGACTTCATATTTCTCTCTCTATGGGTTTCACACTCAGTGGAGGAAGAGGATATTAGCCTCCAAACACAACAGATACATTATTTTTAATCTAACACAGAATTTGACTTTGAAATTAGCATTTTCATTTCCAAAACATGTGCATATTATCTGCAAATCTATTTCCCTAGGCCCCAGTATGACCTTACAACATAAACTCACTGATTATTACCTGCCAATGATATAATGATTTCTAACGTGTTGACATGTTATAATGAGTCCGTAAAGTAATGACGGGTCCAGAGGGAAAAATGGAGTGATACCTACATATGTCACTACAAAAACACCTTCAGTTGGAATTACCTGAGGCTGAGAATCAAGGGACAGCAAGGCCGAACAAGCGTCATCTATCTGTAGAAAATAAAAATGCCAGTTACAACTTGGAAATAGAGACAATAGCCTCAAAATTAAGGAGCACCCTATTGGGGCACCTGGGTGGCTCAGTTGTTAAGCGTCTGCCCTCAGCTCAGGTCATGATCCCAGAGTCCCGGGATCGAGCCCCGCATCGGACTCCCTGCTCAGTGGGAAGCCTGCTTCTCCTCTCTTACTCCCTCTGCTTGTGTTCCCTCTCTAGCTGTGTTTCTCTCTGTCAAATAAATAAATAAAATCTAAAAAAAAATAAAGAGCACCCTGTTATCATGTGGTTCCTTATTATATAAATCCAATCACATCATCTAAATTAACATGATGATAGCATAAGTGCTAAATGATGAATAGCACACAGGAAAAACTCTATACAACAACAGTCTACCAGTTCTCTAGCAAGGAGCCAGCACGAGGAAAGGGTTCTAGTTCAGTAAAGGTTTACTGGGGAATCAGTAAAGGTTTTGCCACAGTCTTCGCATTTTTTCTCTCCAGTTCAGGTTGTCTTCTGTCTATTTTGATGTGACCGTAGACTAAAGACTTGCCCAGATTTATTACATCTATGTGGGGTGTTCCAATATGAATTCTCTGATGTAGAGCAAGATTGGAGGACTGGTTGAAAGCTTTCCCCACATTCATTACATTTATAAGGATTCTCTCTAATACGGATACTCTTATATATAATAAGGTCTGAGCTTTCAGAAAAGACCTTCACACATTTATTACATTTATAATGGTTCTCTGGAAAGTGAGTCCTCAGATGTTTACCAACATTTGAGCCTTGCTTAAACTTTTTCTCAGGCTCACTGCATTGATCTATTCTCTCTCCATTATAAAGGCTCTTGTAATTTTCAAAAAGTTTTTATTTAAACTCAATTAATTAACATGTACTGTATTGTTATTTCAGAGGGAGAACTCAAGGATTCATCAGTTGCATACAACACCCAATGCTCATTACTTCAAGTAATATCCACTTAATTAAGTAACAATGTCCATCATCCAGTTACCCCATCTCCCCAATTACCTCCCCTCCGGCAACCCTCAGTTTGTTTTCTATGGTTAAGAGTCAATTATGATTTGTCTCCCTCTCTGATCCATCTTGTTTTTTTTTTTTTTTTAATTCCCTTCCCTTTATGGGCTATGGTAGTTTTTTTATGTTTGATTCCTTTGTAAAGGTCTTTCTAATTTTACTACACAGGTAAAGGTCTTCCTGATGATCAATACTCTGATACTCATTGAGCACGGATGGATGGTTAGGCATCATCCCACATTTATCAAGTTTATAGATTTCTGAATTCTTTGTTGTTGAGTAAGTGTTGAGTGTCAGTTAAAGAATGTGGCAAGCCTTTAAACAATGCTAATCCTTGACTTGTTATCAGAGAATTTATATTGGAATGAATTTTACAAATATAAAGAATTTGGAAACCCTTTAATCAGTGGTGAAACTTCATTCAATATCGTGGAATTCATTTGGGAGAGAAGCCTTATTAATATGAAGAACATGGTAAAATCTTTAAGGACTTCTCAACCCTTATTCATATTGAGGAGAACCCTTACAAATATAAGGAATATGGCAAGCCTCTGGCTGGAACTCACAACTTACTCACCATCATAGATCTCACATAGGAGAGAAGCCATAACATGTAAAGAAAGTGGCAAAGCCTTTAACTGGAATTCAGCCATTACTCAGTATCCCCAAAGTCACACTAGATTCAAACTCTAGAAATGTAAAGAAAGAAAAAATACCTTTGTTTTTAAAAACACACCTTAGAAAACACCAGGGAGTGCATAAAGGAAAATAACTTTGCAGATGGAAAAATTTAGAAAAGTATTTCATAGAACCTCAAATATCAATAAACGTCACAATCAACAGTAGAAGGAAGTCGGTCACTCTTTTCAGATATTACTTTAAGTTAGAACATTTATTATAGGGGATAAGAGTTAAATATGTAGATAACATATTTGCTAGTATGCTTTAAAAGATAAAGGGGATGGATTTTTGGATAAGCGTCATTAATCACAACATGCTTTTTCATCCTGATCCTATTTGGCATTTGTAACTGGCAAATTTTAATGTATTTCTATTCTCTAATCCCTTCATGAAATACCTGTACTCCTAGTGAGTGTGTGAAATCATGTAGATGATTGTGGCTGCTGCAAAGAAAACGTGATGCCCTTCTTCATTCAGTGGGATTTGTGCATATCTAATGTTCCTTTGAAGATTAATGACAATATAATACACAACATATGATTAAAATCTAAATGGAGATACTATTTGTGGCTGACTTATGACATTGATGTACATTACCATGGAATCACCTGTGTTTTGTAGTAATAAGGAACATTTGAATTTTATAAGTAAAATGTGATATCAAACGATCTTAGGTGACAATACAAAAAATACCATTGTTACTTTGTAATGGCAATAGTTGAAAGTAGGGAGTATTAGCTGTTGTGGTTGCAATAAAGAAATCTTTACAGATAAAAAAAAGGTTTATTGAACTACAGTTTATCCTAAAGAGAAAAATTGAAAGACTTTAAACTGTAGTATAAGAGATTTATATTAATCATTAAAAAACTGTGCCGAGAAGTTAAACACTAAAGCTGGATGTCTGGAGTGGTTTATGGCATTTATTTCTTTGGTGGCCTTTTAAAATGGGACTGGGAAAAAAGTACTGATTTCTTGTCTGTCTGGGTTGATTTAAGTTGAGTCCTTTTTATGGCATAACATCTCAGAATTCTTTGTTGATCAGTTTAATTTAGTTTCCATTTATACTATACTGAAGAGGGGACAATCATACTCCTTGGTCATAATTCCTCATGCTCCTTATTGCTTCCAAGATGAACACGTACTCTAACGTATGATTCTCTAATTTAGAGAATAACAAAGGTATACACTATTATAGAAGACCAAAGGCTTAATGTGTCTTTCCTTTTTATCCTCACAGAGCCTGTCATGTTCTCCATATATCACAAGTCTTTAAGGAATTTTAAAAAAGATTTTATTTATTTACTTGCTAGAGAGAGACACAGTGAGAGAGGAAACACAAGCAGGAGGAGTGGGAGTGGGGGAAGCAGGCTTCCCGCTGACCAGGGAGCCCAATGCGGGGCTTGATCCCAGGACCCTGGGATCATGACCTGAACTGAAGGCAGATGCTTAATATTTGAGCCACCCAGGCACCCCAGGGAATTTTTTTTTAATTCCTCTTGTCCCTTGTGACCAGCCAGCTGCCGGCCCCTCTTCTATGCCATACAAATCCAGAGTCACAACTACCAAGACACACACACACGCGCACGCACGCATGCACACGCACACAGGGATAAACTTCTTGAGAGCAAGGGCTATGCCATATCCGACTTGCCCAGAATAGGTGCTCAGTAAATTCTCTTTAATTAAATTGCATTGAACTTTTAGAAAGAAAATAAAGAGAAGTCAATTGAGAGGGGAAAGGCAAAAAGATACCTTTCTGAAGCTTTGAATTGTGACCAATGCTTTAATATATCACCCCTAAATGTTACTTGTTTGCATCAGCAGGGTCGGAGGAACTGGTCCCTCCCGTCAGTACTCAGGTATCTGAAGATACCACATGCTCAAAGGCAAAGCTGTCCACCTGCAGACCAGGCTTCCTGCTGAGGTGAGGTGGCCCTCATTCAGCAACAATGAACCCTTGAGCCTAAGGGCTAACTAAGTAACTAATCAGTGCATCAGTATTGTTTGAATAAAAATATCAGAATGAGAAAAAAACACCAATTAATCGAATTAGGAGATAATTGTAGAGCTCTTCAGTCTTTGTTCTTTTTTCTTTAAAAGACACAGCAACACTGCCCGCCCACTTTCCGTTGAGATAAGCATTTGTTCATTTTACTGGGCTTGTGGCCCTAATGGTTTTAAGTGCCACTAATTGCTTTTGAGAACGCTGCAGTGTCCGTTGGTGAATCTGTTTGAAAATGGTTAGGCCTCTGTATAAAGTTCAAAAAGCATATGTTTCTAGTGTCTGAATAGCTCAGTCATTTTTAAAACCTCCACAGCGGAAAAGTACATCTTTTAGTGTTTTAATTTCTTTAGATATCTTTTCCTGTAAAAGAATTTATAGTGTTTTACAACTCTAGCTTCTTTCCAGCTTAATTATCTAAAAGATTTTTTCAAAGATTTTCCACAGAAATATAGAAAATTTCAAGTTAAAATAAATGTTTCTGAATTATACATTAATGTCTGTTATCTAAATTATTCTTCTTGTTTATATACCTCTAACATGTATTTTGATATACCAAGGCAGAGGGAGAACCTTATAACAGACCTTATGAGTTTCTATGCTATTAGAGATTAGAGACTGTGTAGTCCTTGGCACTTACTACCCATCTTATCTCTTCCTTTATGTATTTTGTTAGAAGAGGCTTAGGCACACAGAATATTCTCCCTAGCTCCTAGCTCCTAGCTCCTGATCACCATTGAACTGGCTTTGTTTATTTATTCTTTCATATTTCAGTCTCCTATTCCTAGTCCATCCTCCCACGAGCAGCTCTTCTGATTTATTTGATGAGTATTCTCCATTTATTTATGTTCTGGCAAAAATTTGTATTGCTATTCAATGTGCATGTATGGTACTTTCTTACTTTTTTTTCCCACTTAACACTATACTTTGAGATCTATCCATGTAACTGGGGACATCTACTATGTTGTTCCTAACTGCCATAGAATACTCTATAATGTGCACCTACCCTGTATCAGTTGCCTACCTATCCCCCAGTGATAGTCAGCTGGGCTTCCTCCAATTCCATTACAAGAAAAGCTGGAACCAATCCCCTTGTATCTATCCTGCACTTGTGGATCCATAGTAGGACATCTTTGGGCTATGTGCCTAGGAGAGGGAATGCTAGATCATGGGGATATCTAGGTTGCTTTCCAGATAATTCCACCAGTTGACCTTCTCACCAGCAATGGGTGGGGTTTGTACATCCCACATCCTTGATAATACTTGCCATTATCTAGATTTCATTTTTTTTTGCCAGTCTAATGGGTAGAAAATGACACTTCGTTGTTGTCTTAACTTTAATTTCATTATTAAAAAGAATCTGAGCATCCCATAGATGCTTATTGGCCTTTAGGTTTCTTCTTTGTAAATTGTCTATTTTATCTCGGGACTACTTGAACCTTGGATCCCTATCTTTAGCCAACTGATTTGATCGGGTATCTTAGAAATTCTAGAAATTAATCCGTTGTCGGTTTTAGACACAGCCAACATCTTTCAAAGTTTCTTACTTTTTAAATGCAATCCTTTTGAAAGAAATCCTTACTTATTTTTAAAGATTTTATTTATTTATTTTTAAAGATTTTATTTATTTGACAGAGAGAAACACAGCCAGAGAGGGAACACAAGCAGGGGGGGTGAGAGAGGGAGAATCAGGCTTCCCGCCGAGCAGGGAGCCTGATGTGGGACTCGATCCTGGGTCTCCAGGATCATGACCTGAGCCAAAGGTAGTCGCTTAACCAACTGAGTCACCCAGGCACCCCTATTTATTTATTTCACAGAGAGAGAGATCACAAGCAGGCAGAGAGGCAGGCAGAGAGAGAGAGGAGGAAGCAGGCTCCCTGCTGAGCAGAGAGCCTGATGAGGGCCTGGATCCCAGGACCCTGAGATCATGACCTGAACTGAAGGCAGAGGCTTTAACCCACTGAGCCACCCAGGCGCCCCAGAAATCTTTACTTTTAATGTAATTCAATCCATCATCTTTTTGGCCTCATGATTTATATTTGAAATTTTGCTTTAGAGGTCATTCCCTGCTCTTCGCTCACAAAGGTATTTTCCTAATAGAAAAGATAGATTCTTTAAACTCTTACAATTCACCCTTTATATTTAGATCTTGAATGCACTTAAAGCCCACTTGTTGGTTTTTTTTTAATTGAAGAATAATTGGCATACAGTATACTAATTTCAGGTGTACAACATAGTGATTTGTTATTTATACACATTACAGAAGGGTCAATGGGGTGTTAGTTTTACTTTTCCCCATACAGTGAGCCAGTTTCTCAACCTGCCCTTGACAAAGAAGACTCCTGTGCTTTTTCTCCTCTGATTTTCAATCTTACTTTTATTGTAAGTTGTGTATTACCGCCTTAGTTTGGGTTTTCCCAGAAACAGACCTTGAGATAGTGATGTGGATATAAGTGGATTATTAGGGAGATGATCCAAGAAGCCCTGGTGGAATAGTGAAGAAGACAAACAGGGAAGAGAAAGAATCCTATAAAGTATATGTTATTGAGCAGACTACCACCATGTGTAACTGGGATCAGTCTGTCTAGGGAACTGTAGGAACCAATGCAGAATACAATTGTTATCCCAACTGAGGGAAGAGGCAGCTGATGTATTTACTTACAAACTCCCTTGGGTCACCAACTAACGCGTATTCTTATTGGGTGGGAGAATTTACTTCCAGACATTTTTAGTCCAACTACACTCCATGACCTTAGATCAAGAGTTGCATGTTCTACTGACTGAGCCAGCCAGGTATTCCCAAATTTTGACTTATAATGTTTCTATGTCATTTAATTTTAACTATTTTGTAATCTTCTCTTTGGCCTGGAATTTTTTACTAAAATGTTACTTATTTTCCAATCAGACGGGATATTGAAGTTATACTTTTGTTGTTAATTTCTAATTTTATTGCATTATGATTGAAAAACATTTAAAATGGTCCTTTTTAACTTATGGAAATTCTCTTTGTGTCCTAACAATATGCCTTATTTTTGTTTAATATTCTAATTATACTCAAAAAGAATGTGTATAGGGGCACCTGGGTGGCTCAGTTGGTTAAGCGACTGCCTTCGGCTCAGGTCATGATCCCGGAGACCCAGGATCAAGCCCCACATCGGGCTCCCTGCTTGGCAGGAAGCCTGCTTCCCCCCCTCTCACTCCCCCTGCTTGTGTTCCCTCTCTCACTGTGTTTCTCTCTGCCAAATAAATAAATAAAATCTTAAAAAAAAAAAAGAATGTGTATACTATTTAGTGTAGGTTTTAAAAAATATTTCTGATAGATCAAACTTATTAATTTTATCGTTAATTCTTTGTTGTATCTACTGAGGTCATTTGTTTTAACTATCAGTTTTGAGAGAGGTGTATTAAAATCTCTAACTACAAATGTTCACTGATCTATTTTTCCCTGAAGTTCTATCAGTTACTAATAAATTTTGAGTTTTTAAAAATTCATGTTAATAATGGCTGTATCTTTTACCCTGTTGATCTTTTATCAGCATAAGACACTGAGTGTAATTTAAGATCTGAGCATATTAAGATACTGAGCATGATTTAATAAAGGCACAAAATAAGGTCCCTCTTTGCTAAGATGGTTTCTTTATCTGAATTCCATTTAATCAGATATTAAGACTGATACTCCAATTTTCTTGCAATTCATATTTGCTTGGTGTGTCCTTTTCCTACTTTTTGCTCAGCTTTTTTTCAAGTATGGACTTTTATAGACAACATATTGTTAGATCTTTAAAAAAAATCCAATCTGAGAAATAGGTGGTATTTTTGGTACATTCACATTATTGTAATTATTATTATTTCTGCCATCTTACTTTACCATTTACTGTAATTGTTTTATTTCTTTTCATCTTTCCTTTTTTCATTTCAAAAGAATAATAATTCTGAATA
The DNA here is from genome assembly GCA_004023965.1 of Spilogale gracilis. Classification (NCBI taxonomy): domain Eukaryota; kingdom Metazoa; phylum Chordata; class Mammalia; order Carnivora; family Mephitidae; genus Spilogale; species Spilogale gracilis. The sequence continues at coordinate 33,068 of PITA01018626.1, forward strand.
TTATGATATCAGAACGTTAGTAAAATCATAGGTGTCCCAAAACTCAATTATCGTATTTCATTTGATAATTTCAAAGAAGGTAATGTTTCTACTAATTTTTTTTTCCTATTAATTTGTATAAGGACAATGCTTTACCTCATTCCACAGCTGTTGTTCTTGTTCAGGCTGTAATCCTTGAGATAATACCGGAGCACCTGAAAATAAAGTTATACTTACATGTTATTTTTATGCTGTTTCTTCTAAAGTTAAACATTTATATATAATTCAGTTTTGGATGACGTTTTTCATTTTCACTATACATCATTACCCTCCTTTTTCAACTAGATATTTCAGCATTTGACTCAGTATAAGGATATATAATCGTCAAATAAACCTTAATAACATTTCAAAGACATTACTCTAAGGATGGATTTCTTTTTTCTACACATGTACATGAATGTGCATAGCAGCATTATCCTAGGAGCCCCAGAGTGAAAACAATCCAAATGTCTATTATCTGAAAATAGATAAACAAAATGTGGTGCATGCATATAATGGAATACTATTTGGCAATAAAAAGGAATAAAGTACTAATATAATGGTGCATCAAAGAGGAATCTCAGACATGTTACAATAAATTGAATAAGCCAGATGCAAAAAAAAAAAAAAACAAATTTTGTATGATTCCATTATATGGAACATCCAGAAAAGGCAAATCTATAACAATAGAAGGATTGGTGGTTTCCTGGAGCTGGGGGTAGAAATGGAGACTGACTGCACATGGACATAACAGATTTTGGCGGGAGATCATGGAAAATTGTATTATTGTGATAGCTGCACAGTTTGTTTGTTTTTTTAAGATTTTATTTACTTATTTGACAGAGAGAAACACAACTAGAGAGGGAACACAAGCAGAGGAGTGAGAGAGGGAGAAGCAGGCTTCCCGCTGAGCAGGGAGCCCGATGTGGGGCTCAATCCCAGGACTCTGGGATCATGACCTGAGCTGAAGGCAGATGCTTCACGACTGAGCTACCCAGGTGCCCCTAGATGCACACTCTTGAAGTCTACTTAAAACCCACTGAATTGAGGCACCTGGGTGGCTCAGTTGGTTAGGTGTCTGACTTTGGTTTCTGCTCAGGTCATGATCGAGAGTTCCTGGGATCAAGCTCAATGTCAGGCTTTGCACTCAGCATGGAGACTGCTGGAGATGATCTCTCTCTCCCTCTACCTCTGCTCCTCCCCCCACTCTTGCACTCTCCGTCTCTTTCTATTTTTTAAAAAGATTTTATTTATTTGAGAGAGAGAGAGGGAGTGTGTGTGAGAGAGAGATAGAGAGAGAGTGCAAGAGGGGAGAGGGTCAGAGGGAAAGCAGATTTCCGCCTGAGCAGGGAGCCTGATATGGGGCTCAATCCTGATGACCTGAACCAAAGGCAGACACTTAACTGACTGAGCCAGAAAGGTACCCCACTCTGTCTCTTTCTGAAATAAATGAACAAAATCTTAAAAGAAACTCCACTGAGTTGCATATAAAGTATATTTCAATAAAGTTCTTTTAAAAAATAATTACTTGTTGGCCTTTAATTATTATTGAAGTAAAATGTTAACTAGTTTACATCCTCTAACATAGTATTTTCTCCATAGATTGAACTTTGTGATTCATGCTATGTAAATTATCTCAGTAAAAAAAATACTAATATTAAATGTAATTACTACTCATTTTCTTTTTTTTTTAAATATTTTATTTATTTGACAGAGAGAAACACAGCCAGAGGGGGAACACAAGCAGGGGGAGTGAGAGAGGGAGAAGCAGGCTTTCTGAGCCCGATATGGGACTTGATCCCGGGTCTCCGGGATCATGACCTGAGCCAAAGGCAGTCACTTAACCAACTGAGCCACCCAGGTGCCCCTCATTTTCTTATATGTATACATTTATCTTTAATCAAATCAAGAAAACATTCTGTAATAAAAGACCAAATTTTTCTAAGATCTCAAATGTAGCAAAATTAAATAACTAAAAGAATAGACTTAAAGAAAAGAACTTTTAAAAATAAGATAGCCCCTATTAATACTGATTGAGCATTTACTTGATGCCAGGCACTATCCTGAACATTCAAAATATATTATGTCCTTTAACCAGACTTTTGAAATAGCTATTATACTTATTCCCATTTTACAATGGGGAAACTGAAGGAGGAAAGGATGAAGTAATTTGTCTCAGGTTACTGAAATAGATTTGTAACATAGACTGATTTCAAACTAGGTCTGGCAGACTCTAAATCCTGACATGTTTTTTTCTCTAATTCTGCCACTTTTCTTGCCTTGAGTTCACACAAATTTATATCATTATTTAAGTTCTAATAATATTAACAGTTATTAGCTTCATTTTTTGTAGCACCAAGCATTAAAAGTAACTTACAGGACTCACGTGGTCCATGATAGAGAGTTGATTTATCTCAGAACCTAATTGAATCCCTTTTCATAGGACAGCTGTTCAAGGTGGTAAACCTCTTAATTACATATTTCTTACCTTAGCAACACACAAATGTTTATCTCCACATCTCTGTTGTCTGGTGGACGTTACTCTGAGCTGATTCACTGCTAAAGCAGTGCTTCTTAACTTTTCATACAAAACATCTGATGGATCCTAATGGAGATTCTAATTCAGTCAGTCAGGGACAGGCCCAAGACTACATTTCTAGCAAGCTCCCAGCTGATACTGATGCTGATGGTTCATGGAAAACACTGAATATCCAGAGGGATAGAGCACCGCATTGTAGAAAGAAATGGAGGATTACTCTTTATTCAACAGAACTAAGCAGCTCCAACAAACATTTTGGGTCTAAGTTTCTCTTTCATGAGTCTGAACCTTTCTTAAAGGGGGATATGAACGTTCTCATGACAACAGTCTAAAAGGCCATTGACTTTTTCCTCATAATTTGGACATGTAGTTTGTCTACAGCTACTAAGATTGAATAATAGGAAGGTGAGAGAAAGAGGATGGAGGGCAAGAGGAGCCACCTGAAAAGAACCAGACCAGAGCCAAATACTGATACAAAGGGAAAACACAAAAATTTCCACTCTTTGCATTCAGTCTTCACCAGCATATACTTCTGATTTCTCCACTTACTTTACTGCTTTTCTGTTTGACAGTGTGTTCCTGTGCAAAGAATACAATTTTAGGGGCACCTGGGTTGCTCAGTTGGTTAAGCCACTGCCTTCAGCTCAGGTTATGATCCTGGAGTCCCAGGATCGAGTCCCAGGATCGAGTCCCGCATCCAGCTCCCAGCTCCATGGGAGTCTGCTTCTCCCTCTTGACCTTCTCCCCTCTCATACTCTCTCTCTCTCTCAATAAATAAATAAAATATTAAAAAATACAATTTTATATTCTTCCTATGCCTACCTGTCTCCCACCCTCCTACCTCCCCACTACCCCACCAGCAACACTGAGCTTGCTTCCTTCCATGCCCCCAAGCCGGCCTGGACCACACAGAAATTGCCATTATATCTAACTTAGTTCCAAACTCTTATATAGTCAAAAAGGGGTACTTTGTGGCTCTTACATAACACATGTAAACACAGTCTCAGGGTAAAAGTATTAGAGAAGCCAACATTTTAAAATGTTCTTAACTTTAGAAATCCACTAATATCCTAGTACCAAACCCAAAGCTTAGGGGGAATTATTTTTGTCTCCTTTGTGTATCTGTTAACCAAAGTTGATGTGATTTCCCCCCAAGATAACCTAGATGTGGGCTTTATATTGTCAAATAGCAGTACTAGATACTTTCTCCAGTATAGTCAGAGGCATTGCCCTTATCTTCTAGATCATGAAAACTACACTGTTTTTGATCAGTTTTGAGATATTTATACTTATGTACTATCTAGTAAAGTGAAACCTTTAGTCTTTTATTGTACAGTCTAACTAATGCAAATAATATGGAACTTTTGCATCTGTAAATACACCTCTGTAAGAGAAAGAAAAATTGACCATTTTATTGGGGTAAAACTGACATACAACATTATATTAGTTTCAGGTGTACAACGTAATGATCCTAAATTTGTATATATTGTGAAATGATCACCACAATAAGTCTAGTTAGCATCCATCATCATACAAAGTTACAGATTTTTTTTGTGATGAGAACTTTTAAGATTTACTCTTCACAGTTTTCAAATAGACCATATAGTCATCATGCTGTACACTACGTGCCCATGGCATATCTATTTTATAACTGGAAGTTTGTACCTTTTGACTCCCTTTACTGATTTCACACACTCCCACCTCCCCACCTCTATGAGCCACATATCTGTTCTCTTGATTCACATGCCTGGCTTGATTTGTTTTGTTGCGGGTTTTCTGATTTTGTATTTTTACATTCCACATGTAAGTCAGATCATATAGTATTTGTATTTCTCTGAAAAACAGACTTGATTATTCTAAAAGTGGTGCTAATTTTTTTTCTTGTCCCTAGCACTTAACTAGTGTAGGTTTTGAAAGTGAGAAATTGTCCCTGCTGACTGAATTTTAAGAATTAGTCAATGAGGGGCGCCTGGGTGGCTCAGTTGGTTAAGCGACTGCCTTCGGCTCAGGTCATGATCCCGGAGACCTAGGATCGAGCCCCACATCAGGCTCCCTGCTCGGCGGGAAGCCTGCTTCTCCCTCTCTCACTCCCCCTGCTTGTGTTCCCTCTCTGGCTGTGTTTCTGTCAAATAAATAAAATCTTAAAAACAAAAAAAGAATTATTCAATGAATAGGGGTCAGAGTAGGAAAAAACAGGGCTTTTTAAAAAGATTTTATTTGTCAGAGAGAGAGGGAGCATGAGCAGGGGGAGAGGCAGAGGAAGGAGCAGACTCCCCACTGAGCAAAAAGCTTGATGCAGGACTCAGTCCCAGCACCCTGAGATCACTACCTGAGCTGAAGACAGACGCTAACCAGCTGAGCCACCCAGGCATCGGGAAGAAGACACTTCTTAATTTAGTCTCTGGTATTTTGATCACTTGCTGTCACAAACCAAATCAAGGTTTGTTGCAGTTATCCAAAATGTGCCTTCTTTTAGGTCATTTCCTTCTTTATTTTAATGATGTTCTCTGAAGAGTAAACTGTTTCCACCCCTCATACCTGCGGCTGGCTCTTCATCTTCTCGTTGCTGTTGCGAGCTCTGCTGACTCATTTTGCCAAGGCTGCTCCCTCCACTTACTAACATTGTCTTATTTTCCTCTGGCTTTTTTGACATTTGTTTTGCTGTTTTCTGATATATCCAGTTTTATCCTGCATAATGATTAATCTTGGTAGGTTATCTCCCAAGTTTGGTTATGTATATCATGCCTCCCCTCCAGTGCCATCTTTAGGGACTCAGGACTAGGGAAGATCACACTGTCTCCCCTCTCCCCTTTCCCTCAGGTCTTTAGAGAGGTAAGATTAGCTTTTTTTTTTTTTTTAATACCAAGAGCAGGTCTAAAGTGGAAAAAGATACAAAATGGTAGTCTGTGGGGGCAGGGGGGGTTCTTTGTGCAGTGAGAAAGGCATCTTGTCCCTTTGCTTGAGAAACACTGAGGATATTTAGGAGATGATTGACCAACCAGCAGACACACTCTTTTTCGAAATAAAACCCAATATCTGTCTTTTTTGGAAAGCAGCTTTCCACAGTTTCTGCTTGATCACCAGCAGCATGAACATTCCCCCTCCTCCCAGAAAAACAGTTATCTCCAGCTGATGCAAATATCACTGTAAGCATGTAACATGTAACATGCTTGGCACCTACATTTGCTTTACAGAAAAAAGACACTTTTAAAACTATAATTATCTGTTTCCTTAATAAGGTAGATAAAGACTGCCATCCTAATTCTACCAATAACAAATTAAAAACAGAAAAATATTAACATTACTTTGCATAAGTTATGTTGTATCATTGCTGGCTATGTGATAGAAAAGGTTTAGGTCTAGCTTCTGATTGCTTAGATCTCATAGCCAAATGACCTCATTTTTTTCAAGCAGGAGAGCCCCTCCTTGCCCCTTTCTCCAATGCCCCCAGGAAAGGGGAAAGAAAAAACCCCAAAGCACTAAAAAGACAGCAATAAAAACAAGTCCATTGGAAAAGAAGACTAGCTTCAGTTTCTCCACATCTAACTGAGGGTGGGCCTGCAGGTTCTGAAAGATCCCTGCAGTTATGGTTTCAAGTCTCTGGTGTTCTGAACAATGATGAGATGGTCTGCCTACCTTTGCCTCCCTGACAGGAGAGCAGAGGGAAGCTAAGAGACACTGCTGTGGAGTTAGAAAATTTGTGGTCTTAGCAAGATAGTGGCTGGCCCTGGAGAGGACTCTGGGTCAGAAGTGGGAGGTAGAGAATGGATCCCTCAAGCTACCTGAAAACATAACATTTAGGGAATAAGGAAGCGATCTCCCCATTGGAAAATATGGGGCAAGGCTCTACCTTGTCTCCAAGCTTCAGACATCCCTCCCTGACCTTGCTTTTGCTTTCCCCACTTCTTTTCTCTAAGCCAAGCGCAGGAAGTCCCTATTTTATCAAATCGCATCTCCCTTCACCGGCTTTAGCTATAAACACAGACAGAAAGGCGAACTTGCACACTTGCCTCTCCAATGCTATGATTAAAAAGAAAAAAAAAAATCTCCAGGACGCCTGGGTGGCTCAGGTCATGCTGCCTTTGGCTCAGGTCATGATCCCAGGGTCTTGGGAGAGAGTCCCACATCTGGCTCCCTGCTCTTTGAGAAGTTTGCTTCTCCCTCTGCCTGCAGCTCCCCCTGCTTGTCCCCACCCCCCCAC
>PITA01018627.1:0-39715 GCA_004023965.1 Spilogale gracilis
AAAAAAAAAACAACCAACCAGGGAAAGAATGTAGAAGGTTGACTGAACTCAGGAGAGAAATGGAAGCAGACAAAATTATCCAGAAATACAGATTGTGTTATAAGATGCCCAAAGGAGAATGGGCTCAAATAAAGGTATAATAAAGGACATTGAAGAAAGACAGAAAAACAACCAAGAAAATGAGATAAAGAAGTAGAAGTCAGAACAAAATTATGGTAGAATATTGTCAAAGAAAGAATCCTGTTTGTATTATTGGAGTCTTAGAAGAAAAAACAATGAACCAGAACTGATATATTTTTTTAGGATTTTATTTATTTATTTGTTTATTTGACAGAGAGAAACACAGCTAAAGAGGGAACACAAGCAAGGGGAGTGAGAGAGGGAGAAGCAGGCTTCCCACTGAACAGGGAGCCTGATGCGGGGCTTGATCCCAGGTCTCCAGGATCATGACCTGAGCCGAAGGCAGTTGCTCAACAAACTGAGCCACCCAGGTGCCCCAGAACTGATAAATTTAACACTATAAGAAAACTTAACAAGAACAAAAAATTCTGTACATTGGATGGGCCCATTGGGAACCTTGGAAAATTAATCCAGAACAATCAACATTAAGACATATCCTCATAAAACTCTTAGATTGCAAAATATTTTTTAAAAAGAATTCTCCGGAGGTGTCTGGATGGCTCAGTTGGTTAAGTTTCCAAATCTTGGTTTCAGCTCAGGTCGTGATCTCAATGAGGTGGGGCTTTGTGCTGGGCTTGGAGCCTGCTTAAGACTTTCTTTCTTCCTCTTCTTCCTTGTCCCCTCCCCCACTGGCTCCCATGCTTACTCGCTCTCAAAAAAAAATTCAAGATCTTCAGGAAGAAAGATCAAATAACTTATGAAGGCAAAGGAATCAGAATGGCATCAGATTTTTAAAAGTCAACATACAAAGCAATACAGCAATGAGACAGCGTTTTTATAACATTCAATTTTTTTAAGTGTGAATCAAGGACTTTTATACTCAAAGAAGTAGTCCTTCAAGTACCAAGGACATAGGAAAGTTTTCTGTGTTTCAACAAGTACTTCAGGAATTTGGCACCCATTTGCCAGTCTGAAAGAGAAAGTACTTCATCCAACCAAGAGATGACACATTTGTGTATCTGTGACCTAAGATTAAAACAAAGGCAGCATGGGGGTAAATAAGGAACAATGTTTTATATTGCTATAGCAAATGTAATTAGTGTAATTAAAAGCGTGGGAGAAGAAGGGAGTGGGAGAAAAATAGGAAAAAGCTCACTGATGGTGATCTAGCTCTAAATTCACTCTTATTGGCTGCTCTATGAAAATAAATCTGGGCCCTTTAAGTGTTGGTCTTTGCCAGCTGGCTCATTATTAAGCCTTGCCAGCAGAGGGCGCAGAGGAGCCACTGCAGAAGGAAGCTTTCTTTTTCTTTTTCTTCTTTTTTTAAAATATTTTCTTTATTTGACAGAGAGATAGCACAAGTAGGCAGAGCGGCAGGCAGAGGGAGAGGAAGAATCAGGCTCTCCACCAAGTAGAGAGCCTGATGCAGGGCTCGATCCAAGGACCCTGGGATCATGACCTGAGCCGGGGGCAGTGGCTTAACCCAGTCACCCAGGCGCCCCAGAAGGAAGCTTTCCTTTCACTCTCTGGCGGGCTCACTAGACAGTCTCCCGCAGCTCCTCCAGTACCCCAGGGCTCAGGCATCAGGCAGCTCTAACACCCACGGCTTTGCCAGCACCAGTTCATGACAGCTCTTCCCAGCACCTCACCTTGGGGAATTTTGCAGCAAACTATCTCCAGTGAGAGGGGCATCCGGGTGGCTCAGTTAAGCTTCTGCCTCCAGCTTGGGTCATGATCCCAGGATCGTGAGATCGAACCCCATGTCAGGCTCTTCTCCCTCTGCCCCTCCCCCTCAGTTGTACGTGCTCTCTCTCCAATAAATAAAATCTTTAAAAAATTAAAAGTATCCCCAGTGAGACATCGCCCCATAAACAGCCTTCCCTGACAGCCTACAGAGTGGTTTTCCAGCAAGTTCCACCAGCAGAGCACCACACTAACTTCTTTGTTGCCCTGTGAGCCACAGGTATGCTTTGTCCAACCAGATCTGGATCTCAGACTTGTGGGTAAGAAGGGAGGTACTCTTCCGGGCACAGCCTTGCTGTAAATGGAGGGTGTGGGGGGGTGCTTCTTATATCTGCTATTTCTATGTGCTTTGAAGTTCTCTTCCTATTGCTGGCCAATGCCTTGGTACTTCAGTCCCCTGTTATAGTTAATAATTCTTTATACTAAACTTCCCCTGCTCAAATTACTGTGTGATTTCTCTCCTGATTGGACCCTGGCTGATAAAACAGGCAATAGGTGGGAGTTAAAGGTACCAGTGAAAATGGATAAGCCAGACAGTGTTTTGAAATTGAGGTGTTTTTTAAGTATAAATATAATGACAAACACCAGAACAAAAATATAAGCCTTCTTATGTATCTTATAAATTTATCTTATAAATGAAAGATGAAAGAATAAGGGCTCCTGGATGGCTCAGTTGGTTGAGCATCTACCTCTTGATTTTGGCTCAGGTCATGAGCTCAAGGTTGTGAGATCCCGCATCCCTCCACACTCAGTGTGGAGTCTGCTTGAGAGTCTCTCTCTCCCTCTGCTCCTTCCCCTGCTCACACTTTTGCTCTCTCTAAATAAATAAATATAATCTTTAAAAAATATATCAAAGAATATACATCTCATGGGGAAAGAAATATCAGAACCAGAAAAGACCCAAATAACCAAAGTAATGTTGAAAAAGAAAACTAGGGTACCTGGGTGGCTCAGTGGCTTAAAGCCTCTGCCTTCAGCTCAGGTCATGATCTCAGGGTCCTGGGATCGAGGCCCCTGTCGGGCTCTCTGCTCGGCAGGGAGCCTGCTTCCTCCTCTCTGCCTGCCTCTCTGCCTACTTGTGATCTGTCTGTGTCAAATAAATAAATAAAATCTTTAAAAGAAAAAGAAAAAGAAACCTAAAGCTGGAAGCATCATAATTCCATACTTCAAGCTGTATTACAAAGCTGTAATCATCAATACCGTATGGTACTGGCACAAAAACAGACACATAGATCAGTGGAACAGAATATAGAACCCAGAAAGGGACCCAGAACTATGTGGTCAACTAATATTTGACAAAGTAGGAAAGAATATCCAATGGAAAAGAAGACAATCTCTTCAACAAATGACGTTGGGAAAATTGAATAGCAACATGCAGAAGAATGAAATTAGACCACTTTCTTACACCATACACTAAAATAAGTTCAAAATGGACTAAAGACGCAAATGTGAGAGAGGAATCCATCAAAACCCTAGAGGAGAACACAGGCAGCAATCTCTTTGACCTCCGCCATAACAACTTCCTACGCACATCTCCAGAGGCAAGGGAAACAGAAGCAAAAGTGAACTATTGGGACTTCATTCAGATAAAAAGCTTCTGCACAATGATGGAAACAATCTACAAAACTAAAAGGCAATGGATAGAATGGAAGAATACATTTGTAAATGACATGTCAGATAAAGGGCTAGTATCCAAAATCATAAAAAAATAATTAGGGGCGCCTGGGTGGCTCAGTTGGTTAAGCCACTGCCTTCAGCTCAAGTCATGATCCCGGAGACCCGGGATCGAGTCCCACATCAGGCTCCCTGCTCGGAGGGAAGCCTGCTTCTCCCTCTCTCACTCCCCCTGCTTGTGTTCCCTCTCTGGCTGTGTTTCTCTCTGTCAAATAAAAAAAAATCTTAAAAAAAAATTAAACTCAATGCTCCAAAAATACATAATCCCATTAAGAAATGGGCAGAAGGGGCGCCTGGGTGGCTCAGTTGGTTGAGCAACTGCCTTCGGCTCAGGTCATGGTCCCAGAGACCCAGGATTGAGTCCCACATCGGGCTCCCTGCTCGGCGGGAAGCCTGCTTCTCCCTCTCTCACTCCCCCTGCTTATGTTCCCTCTATGGCTGTGTTTCTGTCCAATAAATAAAATCTTAAAAAAAAAAAAAAGAAATGGGCAGAAGGCATGAACAAACATTTCTCCAAAGAAGACATAGAATTGGCCAACAGACACACACACGCACACGCACACACACACAATGCTCAACATCACTCATCATCAGGGAAATACAAATCAAAACCACAATGAGAGACCACCTCACACCTGTCAGAATGGCTAAAATTAATAACTCAAGAAACAATAGATGTTGGTGAGGACACAGAGAAAGGGAAACCCTCTTACACTGTGGATAGGAATGCAAACTGGTGCAGCCACTGTGGAAAACAGTATGGTGGTTCCTCAAAAAGTTAAAAATAGAACTACCCAGGGCACCTGGGTGGCTCAGTCATTTAAGTGTCCAACTCTTGATTTTTGGCTCAGGTCATGACCTCGGGGATGTGGAATCAAGCCTCGCATCAGGCTCTGTGATCTGCAGAGTCTACTTGAGATACTCTCTCTCTCTCTCTCCCTTTGTCCCTCTCCCTCCACTCTCAAATGAATAAATCCTAAAAAAAAAGATGGAACTATCCCATGACCCAGCAGTTGCACTACTATTTATCCAAAGATTACAAACATACCGATTCAAAGAGGTCCATGCACCCCAATGTCTATAGCAGCACAGTCAACAATAGCCTAAGTATGGAAAGAGTTGAAATGCCCATTGGTTGATGAGTGGATGAAGATGTGGTTTATATGCATATATATGCAATGGAATATTACTCGCCATCAAAAAATAATGAAATCTTGCCATTTGCAAGTTGGGATCTGACTGTGGGGAGACTGGCTGCTTCACCCTAACTCCATCAGAGGTATGCTGTAACCTTCTAAGAGCCTATTTTTGTGTGTAACTTATTGTGAAGCCACGCCTGGTAAAACTGTAAGGGTGAACATGTGGTTCTTTTAAATTTTAAAATAAAGGTTTTTATGTAGGAAAAAAGTCCACCATGCGGATGGAACTAAAGGGTATTATGCTAAGTGAAGTAAGTCAGTCACAGAAAGACAAATACCATATGATTTCACTCGTATGCGGAATTTAAGAAACAAAATAGATGAACATAGGGGAAGGGAAGGAAAATAAAATAAAATGAAAATAGAGAGGGAGGCAAACCATAAGAGACTCTTAACTATAGAGAAGAAATGGAAGGTTGCTGGAGGGGAGGGTGGGCTAAAAGGATGATGGGCATTAAGGGGGACACTTGTTGCGATGAACACTGAATGTTACACGTGTAAGTGATGAATCACTATATTCTACTCCTGGAACTAATACTAGGCTAAATGTTAACTAACTTGAATTTAAATAAAATCTTGGGGGGGGGGGAAGAAATATCAAATATAACAAACATAGGACAGAGAGTTGAAACCAAACATAACAATTATATTGATAAATGTAAATGTAAGGCTTAACTCACCTATTTTTGTCAAAAAATTTTTTGGAGATTCTGTTTATTTATTAGAGAGAGAGAAGGCACAAGCAGGGGGAGTGGCAGGCAGAGGGAGAAGCAGGCTCCCTGCTGAGCAAGGAGCCCAATTCGGGACTCAATCCCAGGACCCTGAATCATAACCTAAGCTGAAGGCAGATGCTTAATTGCCTGAGCCACCAAGGTGTCCTTTTTTTAAAGATTTAATTGAGCTCAAACAGCAAGACCCAACTATTTACAAGAGAAACACCTACAGCAACATGATTCAGAGAAACTAAAGACAAGGGGATGGACAAAAGTATACTAGGCAAATGGAAAATAAAAAATCAGAGGTAATGCTCTTGATATAAAACAAAATAGAATTCAAGTTGCTAAGCATTAAACATGACAAAGGGGGCACTTTTAAATATTATAAGCCATAATTTACCACCAAGCTGTAATATTTGTCAATATTTATGCACCAAATAGCATAGCAAACTAATTTTTTTTTAGTAATCTCTACACCCAATGTGGGGCTCAAACTCATGACCCCAAGATGAAGAGTCACACACTCTTCTGACTGAGTCAGCCAGACACCTCAGTAAACATTTTTTTTTAAAGATTTTATTTATTTGACAGAGAGAAACACAGCCAGAGAGGGAACACAAGCAGGGGGAGTGAGAGAGGGAGAAGCAGGCTTCTCGCGGAGCAGGGAGCCCGATGTGGGGCTCGATCCCGGGTCTCCGGGATCATGACCTGAGCCGAAGGCAGTTGCCCAACCAACTGAGCCACCCAGGCGTCCCTCAGTAAACATTTTTAAGATGTAAAAAGTACAGAGGGTGCAAATAAATAGCAATATGCTAATTACAGAAGATTTTGATATATCACAGTCAGCTGAAGACAGATGAAGAAGAGGAGCGAAAATAAAGAATGAGATTGAAGACATAACATAATAGAGTAGATCTCAAGGATGTATGTTGAACTTTATACACTAGCAATGAACAATCTAAAAAGGAAATTAAGAAAAAATCCATTTATAATAGCAGCAGAAAGAGTAAAATACTTGAGAATAAGTTTGATCAAGGAAATGCAGGAGTTGTACAGTACAAACCAAAAGACATTTCTCAAAGAAATAAAAGAAGGCATAAATAATGGGAAGGTATCCATGTTTATGGATTGAAAGGCTGAATACTGTTAAGATGTAATATTCCCTCAAATTGTCTATGGGTTCAGTGCAATCCTCACATCACAGTCTGAATGGACTTTTTTTTTCAGAAATAGAAAAGCTGATTCTAAAATTCATATGCAATTTCTAAGGCAAAAATTAACTAAGACCTAAATGTAAGCACTAAAAGCTATAAAATAGAAGAAAAGAAAGGGCTAAATCTTCATGACCTTACACTTAACAATGGTTGCTTAGATATGATACTAAAAGCATAAATAGTAACATAGGTAAAATGAACTACACTGAAAATTCTACAATTTGTGCATCAAGAGAAACAATCAGGAAAATGAAAAGACAACCCACAAAATGGGAGAAAATATGTAAATTTGAAATCATATATCTAATAAGGTTATAGTATAAAACGTATATCAAGAACTATTTAATTCAACAACAAAGAGACAAACAACCCAATCAAAAAACATGCAAAGGAGGGCGCCTGGGTGGCTCAGTAGGCTAGATGGCTGGATTCAGCTCAGGTCATGATCTTGGGGTCCTGAGATTGAGCCCCACATCATACTCCATGGTCAGTGAGGAGTCTGCTTCTCCCTCTCCCTTTGCCCCTCCTCCCTTCTTGTGCTCTCTCTCTGTGTCAAATAAATACATAAAATCTTTAAAAAATTTATCTCTCCTTCTCCCTCTTCCCCTCCTCCCCACTCATATACTCTCTTTCTCTCTCAAAAATGAATAAATAAAAATAAATTACCACAAATTTAGCAGCTGAAAAAAGAAGTGATTACAAAAGGAAATAGCATTTCCCTTTGGCATGATGAAAATATTCTGGAATTTGATCATTGTACTGGTTTCACAATCTTGTGAATATACTAAAATGACTAGATTTTATACTTTAAAGGGGTGAATTGTATGTGTGAACTATATATCAATATGAAATTTTCTAATCATGGCGACTTGTTCAGCATATGAAGGCAGTGAGTTAGAAGGAGCTCTCAATGGCCAAGTAATAAAGGGTTAAAACCTAGAATGAGTAAATATCCATGAGCCCATGTTACTATAAGTAAGTAGTTGAATGGGTAAATGAGGGAGAAGGGACAGCTTTAGAATTCCAATTAACCAATATCGAAGGAATGTCAGAAATAGAACCACCACTAGGCAAACACCATAGCAGTAATAATTTCAGACGATTATCAGTGAATTCTTAAATAGTGGGGAAAATGTGATAAGGGACAGACTATTTGCAGAGTCTCAAAATATTTCCCTATAAGACACTTATGAAATATAATATAAAATATAATAACCCTAAAGGGTAGAACTCTGACAGGCATGACCAGCAAGTGATTGGAGTTAACATAAGTGCAGTGGTAGGGTGTCTGGCTGGCTCAGTCCAAGGATGATGCAACTCCTGATCTTGGGGTTGTGGGTTTGAGCCCCACGCTGGGTATAGAGATTACTTCAAAATAAAATCTTTTTTTTTAAAGTGCACCGATATGCTGATGGGGAAAGTCACAATAGCACTTCTGTGGTATTCTTGCCAAATAGAAACATCTTCAATCCAATTGGGAGAAAACATCAGGCAAATCGAACTGAGAGAGATTCTGCAAAGTAACTGGCCAGTGCTCTTCATAAGTGTCATGGTCATAAAGAATAATAATAAAAAAAGACTAGGGAACTGTCATATATGGGAGTAGACTAGAAAGCATGATAATTAGATGTGATGTGAGGATCTTAGGTCAGATCCTGGACCAGAGAATGGGCATCGATGGGAAAGCTGGCAAAATTTGAATATTGTCTGTGGATTAGTTCATAGTACCGTGTCAGTGCTAATTTCCCTGTTTTGATCACTGCATTCTGGCTCTTTAAAATGGCAACATCAGGAGAAGCCAAGTGAAGGGTATCTGGGAACTCCTTCGAGTTCTCTGTAAGTCTAAAACTAATTCAAACAAAAGTTGAAAAAATAGGAGATGATCATTGTATAATAGAGAAGCCCCTCCTACTTTTATCTATTGGTTCTCAGACCGTTATATTCTGATCAAGTGGAAAAACATGACATATAGTCCTTGATTCAGAGCACTGTTCTGTGTTTTCTTAGAGTCCATGTTTGCCTATTTGGTATCCATTAGTTAAAACCCCAAATTAAAGGCCAGAATTGTTCACGTCTCCCCTGTGACCCAGAGCCCGAACTCTGACCCATCTCCTCTATTTGCTTCTCAAATACCAAGCCAATATTCTCTTGCCCTAAATCAGCCCTGGTTCCAGACACGTAGGGACAGTCCTTACGCCCCAACATCTACCAGAATTGTTCAACCTAGCCAATCCTAAGCTGTTTACCCTGCCCTGATTTGACTTTCCCACAGAAACCCCAAAAAAGGCAGTGGCCTGTGCCTTCCCTTAACTCCTCTCTGACTCCTGGTCGACTGTGGGACTTAGCCACATGACCCTGTGTGGCGTGCTGTGCCTCTTGTTTCCAGGGGGAACCGTAACATTGAACTTTTCTCTCAATGGTATTGACCTCTCCATGTCATCACTCGGTCACCGCTGTCAATGAAAATTCATAGGGACCATGAGGATAAGGACATACCATATCTTAGAGGACAGCTGCCTGAAGCTAGCAAGATATCGTCCCCCAGCAGACAGAATAACTGTTTTGAGTAAGCACCTCACTGTTCTATAAAGCCTGTTATTCTGAGACAGCTCATGGTAAGATGTATGATGTCCAAGGTCCTAGTGCCATTGCCTCATTTCTTCTGCAACCAAGAGAGGTTCTATGCTTGGAAGCAATGCTGTGGGGGATAAGGCCAATGAAAATCCTGGTTGAGGCATTATGGTCAGGGAAAACAAAACCATTTCCAGAATAATCCAACTCTGGAAAGGAATTTTGGCCACCGCCATCTCAGAGGCAATCCAATGTCATCAAACTGAAAATGAGTGTCTGGCTGATCTCTTGGAATAGATTCTACTATATCAGGAGTTCAGTGCAGATCACCCCTTTTAGACTGTGAGGCATTTTTCTGTGGCAGTGGTCAGATCAGCTTTGCTGGAGAGAAGTTCATGTTGTTGAGCTCACCATGCAGTTTCTATCCCTACCCCAGAGTGACTATATCATCAGCCTGTGGGGCAAGAATAGGTATGATTGGGAAATTAACATGTCACCTTCTATACCCTTATCCAGGAGATACAACATTTTACTCTGAACCCATTCCAAGAAGTCCACGCATATACCTATTTTTTGGACCTCTTTGCCACTATGTTTCTTTTTTTAAGATTTATTTATTTCAGAGAGAGAGAGAGAGCACAGCAGCAGGGAGAGGCAGAAGATGAGGGAGAGAGAAACACAAGCAGGCTCTGCTCAGAGTGCAGAGCCCAAGGTGGGTCTCAATCTCGAGACCCTGAAATCAGACCCGAGCCAACACCAAGATTCAGGGGCTGGACCACTGCACCTCCTAGGTGCCCCACTAAGTCTCTTTTTGTTGAAAAATGTATTGAGGCATTACCGATATACACTATTATATTAGTTTCAGGTGTACAAACAACATAGTGATCTGAGCCACCAATTTCCTAGTTTATGACATTCTTTCCATGTCCCAGAATATCTACCTAACCTTTGGCTTCCACCAAAGTGCATCTTCCATCACCATCGTGCAACGGTTCTCAACTGGGGTGAGGGAAGAAGGTGTGTGT
Source organism: Spilogale gracilis (assembly GCA_004023965.1). Lineage (NCBI taxonomy): Eukaryota > Metazoa > Chordata > Mammalia > Carnivora > Mephitidae > Spilogale > Spilogale gracilis. The sequence goes on from PITA01018627.1 coordinate 10,263, forward strand.
CTCATTTTCAAAGAGATAGCTTGCACTAGATGGAGACATTTTTGATCATCATAACTGGAGGGCACTTGGGAATGGACATTGCTATGGCATTGAGTGCAGAGGCTAGGGAGGTGGCCGAACACCTTACATGCTCAGGACACAACAAGAATTACCACAACAAGAATTACCCAGCCCCAAATGTCAGCCGTGCCTGGGTGGAGAAATCTTGATGTAGAGCCACACTGCTGGTCATCCGCTTGGTAGGCCAAGGGGACAACCAGATGTCTACTTCTCCTTCTGGAGCCCTACCGATGGGCTGTATAATGATACAGAAGTCTATGTCCAGCTGGTCCCCACTTATGAGACACACCCATCAGTAAGCCTGGCTTGAACTTTTTATTCCTCTGTTAGTTGGTCATACAGAACTACCCATGAGGTCAAATACATAGTAAGGAGACTTGACTGTAAAGCAGAAGTGGGACCCTGGGGGAGCAGGAACTGTTAACTTCAAGAAATTATAAGGACCCATGAAGTGAATGGCAGCAATGTAACAAGGGAATGTTATAGGGTATCTGCTCTTCCTGAAATGATATAGTGTTATTTGAAAGCAGGCGTAGATGAATTATAAACATATACTGCAGACTCTACGGCAACAAATAAAAAAAATTTAGTGTAATTGATGCATTAAGAGAGGAGAGGGCGCCTGGGTGGCTCAGGGGGTTGAAGCCTCTGCCTTCGGCTCAGGTCATGATCTCAGGGTCCTGGGATCGAGACCCATATCGGGCTCTCTGCTCGGCGGGGAGTCTGCTTCTCCCTCTTTCTTTGCCTGTCTCTCTGCCTATTTGCCTCTCTCTCTGTCAAATAAATAAATACATTCTTTAAAAAATATATATAACTTGGCACAATCTGTGGGATTCAGTGAAAGTTCTTAGAGTGAGGTTTATGGTATTGAATGCATATTTTAGAAAAGAAGAAAGCCCTAAAACCAATCATCTAAGCCCCTCCTTTACAAGACTGGAGAAGGGAGAGCAATACAGGACTGAAGCAAGCAAAGGGGGCAAAGTAACACAAACTAGAGCAGAAATCAATGCAATTGGAAGCAGGAGATCAACAGAGAACATCAATGAAACCAAAAGCTGATTTTATGAAAAGATCAGTAATAATTGATAAGCCTTTAGCCAGACTAAGGAAAAAAGAGAGAAGACACAAATTACCAACACCAGAAATAAAAGAGGGGTCATCACTACTGATCCTGTGGCCATTAAAGGGATAATTAAGAAATATCATAAACAGGGACGCGTGGGTGGCTCAGTTGGTTAAGCAACTGCCTTCGGCTCAGGTCATGATCCCGGAGATCCGGGATCGAGTCCCGCATCAGGCTCCCTGCTCGGTGGGAAGCCCGCTTCTCCCTCTCTCACTCCCCCTGCTTGTGTTCCCTCTCTGGCTGTGTTTCTCTCTGTCAAATAAATAAAATCTTAAAAAAAAAAAAGAAATACTACAAACAACTCTATGTCTACAATCTGATAACTTAAATGAAATGGACCAATTCCTTGAATGATATAAAGTAAGAAAATTTACACAAAGAAAAAGAGATTATCTGAATAGATCTATATCTATTAAAGAATTTGATTCAATAATTAATAACTATATGAAATCTAATCATTACTATATGTTATTAGTACATAATATAATTATCACAATAAGCATGTGAGGTGAAGGATGTTTTGTTAATTAACTGGATGGGAGGAAATCTCTCACAGTGTTACACATGTAACAAATCGTTGTGATGTACAATTTATATATCTTACAATTTAGCAATAATACCACAATAAATCTGAAAAATAGAAAAATCTATTTTAAAATGAACAACAACAAAAATAATCAATAAACATCTGAAAAGGAAAGCACCAGGTCCAGTTGGTTCCTCCGGTGAATTCTAGTGGTGAAACCCCATTTAAGAAAGAACAATAAAAATCCTCTATAATCTCTTCCAGAAAATAGAAGCAGAGGTAATACTTTCAGTCTCATTCTATGAAGTTGGCATCACCTTAGCTCCAAAACCAGACAAAAACATTGTAAGAAAAGAAAACTACAGATCAGTATCGCCCATGAACACAGGGTAAAAATCCTCAACAAAATATCAGGAAATTGAATTCAGTATACATAAAATTAGGCTACTGATTTAAAAGAATAAACAATGTTTCCAATGTTTCAGTGAGTTTTAAAAACAGTAACTGAATTATATATATCTATGGGGGAATATATCTTAGGGACAAAGGAAACTACAAAAATGCTTAAACTGTGTTTGTCAATGCTATTGTTCATTGTGGTATTGTTAATTTTCTTCTGCACTGTTACATATATAGTGGGGGAACTAAATGGATGAGAGCTGGTATTTTTCAGTGTAGAAGAAAAAAAGGATACAAATGTTCAAGCAATGAAGTTAGTAAAGCCCTATCATCCTAGAAGTAACAGTAGGATTTCATGATGCATTTTCCCTCTAAAAATAAAATCTACATATTTCCTAGCTTTGTCCACTAAAAACATCTAGAAAGTGAAAGCACCCACTAAAAACATCTAGAAACAATCTAGTAGCAATGAGCACATCTAGTTTCACATTGGTTTAGTAAATACAATTTCTTAGTAAGAAGACCGGGGACCCTTGCAGAAATGGAGGATTTGAGTCTGGGGCAGAAAAAAAAGATACAAATATATAAGCGATGAGGTATAAAATGAGCCAGAAACATCTCGTGATCCTGGAAAACCTACAAAAACTGTAAAAGACTCAAAAAAGGTTACATAAAAAGACTCATATGCTAACTTGAAGAGGCTAACACTGGCAAGATGGGACAATGTGGAGATTGATAAGAATAATAATCACAGAGCACCTGGGTGGCTTAGTCGGTTAAGTGCCCAACTCTTGGTTTCGGCTCCGGTCCTGATCTCAGGGTTGTAAAATCAAGTCCCATATCAGGCTCCATGCTCAGCTTAGTCTGCTTAAGATTGTCTCTCCCTCTGCCCCTACCCTTCTCTCTAGAATAAATAAATAAATCTTTTTTAAAAATAATAATAACCACAATTAGCTAAATTAAACCAAAATGTTAAAAATCTATTTAATAATGTTAAAAATCTATTTAATAAAGCCATAACTGGAACATGCCAAGGAAACAGGATTCCCGCCGAGCAGGCAGCCCGATGTGGGTCTTGATCCCGGGACTCCAGGATCATGACCTGAGCTAAAGGCAGAGGCTTCACTGAGCCACCCAGGCGTCCAGGAGCTGTCTTTATAGAAGTATTACAGACAGTGAAAAAACAATTATGGACTTTGGGGGCACCTGGGTAGCTCAGATGATTGAGCATCTGCCTTTGGCTCAGGCCATGATCTCCAGGTGCTGAGGTCAAGCCCCATGTTGGGCTCCCAGCTCAGCGAGGAGTCTGCTTTTCCCTCTCGCTCTCCCCCTGCTTGTTCTCTCTTTCTCTCCGGAATGAGTAAATAAAAAAATCTTAAAAAAAGAATAATGGTGGACTCAGCTTTTTATAACCCCTAATGGATGAAAGGATCTAGGCAGTGATGATCTATGATTGTTAACCTCACAAAAAAGAGATATGAGGTGACCCCTGCCAGAAAAAGATGCTACCTCCTTGACATAGTCTTGCCTTCTCACCCACCACCCTGAGAATCTGATGACACCTCTCGATCTCATTACTAATTTGCAGGAAATATAGGACAGATGCCCATGACCCTAGGAACACAATCAGTAGAATCTAGACTGTGGGAAAGTTGCAGAACCAACAATATAAAAATAAAATCCACATCTACTCTTAAGTTAAAACAGTTAGTAGTATAGCTTTAACCAGACGTGTGTAACAAATTGAAAGGCAGCTTCATGATTATTGGTGAAATAACAAAGCATTCCCATTTTTGGTGAAATAACAAACCATTCCCAAAATTTCAGGAAAAAGAAAAGGATGTCCACTGATACCAGTCAATGTAAGATCGTTCTGAAAGTGCTACAAAATGCAACAAATTACACAACGCCATGAGGAGGCAAAGTTATCATTGTTTAGAAGTGTAAGGACTGGGACGCCTGGGTGGCTTAGTTGGTTAAGCAACTGCCTTTGGCTCAGGTCATGATCCCGGAGACCCGGGATCGAGTCCCACATCGGGCTCCCTGTTCGGCGGGAAGCCTGCTTTTCCCTCTCTCACTCCCCCTGCTTGTGTTCCCTCTCTCACTGTGTTTCTCGCTGTCAAATAAATAAAATCTTAAAAAAAAAAGTGTAAGGACTAATTCTGGAAGACCCAAGAAAATACATGAAAACTCTTAGAAATAACAGAAGAATTCAGTATCTACCTGGTTTAAGAACTAATGTGTGAGCATCAACAGCTTTCCTGAAAACTACGCCTGCCAAACCAAATCCAGGTAACTTCTTGTTTTTTGCAAATAAAGTTTTCCTGGAAGACAGCCATGCTTATTTATTTGTATATTGTTTATGGCTGTTTTTATGCTACAGTGACAAAGTTGAGTAATTGTGACAGAGATCATACATGAAATTTGTCAATCTCTGCTTTAGATAAATCAGTTAACACAAAATGGAAAGTGGGGCACCTGGGTAGCTCAGTTGGTTAAGCGACTAACTTGATTTTGGCTCAGGTCATGATCTAAGGGTTACGAGATCCTGCCCAGCATGGGTTTCTGTGCTCAGCGTGGAGTCAGCTTGTCCTTCTTCCTCTGCTCCTCCCCCTGCTCTCTGTCTCTCATAAATAAATAAAATCTTTCTTTAAAGCTCTCTCTTGGCTCTCCCCCTCTGCCCCTCCCTACCCCTCCATCTCTAAAAATAATAACAATAAAAGAAAATGGGAAAAAATCTAATTTATAACAGAAACAAATGAAAGCTACTTAGAATAAACCTAAAATATAGTAACTATTATATATAAAGAAAACTTCACAATTTAAGGGATATAAAAGGAGACAAGAATAAATGGCATAATGTATCTTACTCTTGATAGAAAACTAAAGCAAGACTCTAATCTTTTAATACCCTCCAGCCAAATACTACCACGAGCACATGTATAGTTGAACAAATGGGTTTTTTACTCTTGCACTGTTGGGCATCTTGGTAACAGGGTGTTTAGGGAAGGATTTATAGGATTTGCCCTTGTGCAAGGTGATTTGCGGGAGGGTTTAAGAAAGCCAGATATGTTAACAAATCTTACCTAGACAAAAGCTAAAGCTGTAATTGGTAAAGGTCACTAATATTGCCCAAGATGGAGGGATGTTTCATCATTTTTGTGGTTTGGACTAATGTTCCTGTCTTTGTTGGTGTTCACATGATTATACAGTGATCTTGTTTTTTGTCTTGATCCCGCTCGTCACAGAGTGACGTCGTCCAGTGTTGACGTTCTGTGAAATTGTTCATATTTAACAGAACACCACGCACAGCACCTGGATGTCTGGAGGTGTGTTTCACTTTCTCAAATCTATAAATTAAGTACAATTGTAATCTTGCCAGTTTTGTATGTGCTTATTTTATGAAAGAACTTGGAAAAACATATCTAACTTCGGTATCTGAACAAATAAACATTAGAGACTTATGAAACCAAAAAAAGAAAGAGTATTGCGAAAACAAAAAAAGACATAAGAGAAAAGTTTGATAAATCTACAAAAAAATAAAAGTCACGGTTTGGAAAACCACAAACTCGGATAAAATACCTTCACCGCTTTTGAGGAAGGGTTGATGTCCCTGCAAAGCAAACAAGCAAGCAACTGTCCCTAGCAATAACATAAAAACAGTAATTTTCAGAATAGTTTTATTTTTTTACAGTAAGAATGTACAACCGAAAAACATTTTCGAGAAAAGACGACCAGGTCTTGAACACAGAGAGGCGGGGCTCACAGAGGCTCGGAGGAGCCTCAGGGAAGGACTACACCTCCCAGGAACCTCTGCGCTGATCGTCCCCGGCCTCCCGACAGGCTCCGCGCGCTTTACGCGCCAACCTTGGCCTTAGCCAGCGAGGGGCGGAATCGCGGCGGAGGATGGAAAGGAGCGACGAGGTGGCGGTCGAGAAGGGTCGCGTCCACTTGCGCCCTGGCACGCTGCGCGACGCCGCCCACGCCACCGTGCATCTTCTGCCCTGCGAGATTCTGGTTAACGGGCCGGCCCCAGTGGAGCGCTTCTTCACCCCAGCCATCCGCCCGGGTCCCGAAGGTGAGGGCTCAGCGCCGGACTACGGCTCCCGGCAGGCCCCGCGCCTACGGCGCGCTCTCCTCGGCGAGGAGTGGCGCGGAGACTCCTGGGGATCGTGGTCTACCGGAGGCGGCGGGAGGGGCCCCAAGGGGCTTGCCCCGCAAGGCTTGAATCATGCCCTCACCGAGACCCTGCGCCTGCCTCCTACAGGACTCGAAGTGTCGTTTCGGGGCCGCAGACTACGAGGCGAGGAGGTGGTGATGCCGTCCGGCCTCGTGGGATACGTGACGGTGATGGAAGAAAAGCAAGAGGAGTTGGCGGGGAAGAACTTCTCAGAAGGTTCGTCGGATGACGACGAGCGAGAGGAGCAGGAGCCGGGAGAACCCCCAGAGGCGCTGGAGCGGGACTTTGTGAGCACAGGGGACAGGGGCGGGGGGTGCGGGCGGCAGCGGTGACCCCGATGTTGAGCAGGGCCCTTCCTCAGGACCAATTTATCGGAGCCACCGCTAGTTTCAGCCGCTTCACGCTTTGGGGCCTGGAGACTATCCCCGGTCCGGAAGCCAAAGTGCGCGGGGCTCTAACGTGGCCCAGCCTCGCTGCAGCGGTGAGTAGGTGGATGGACCCTCGCTCTTCCAGCCCTATCCATTACCCTGTGCCTTCAAGGTTATTCCCTGGGTTGTCCAGAATCTTGCCGCGTGGATTTGGGGCGCCAGGGCTGGGGAGTCCAGTGGGGCCTGCGTCTTAATGGAGGGCTAGACTGGTCAGAGGCAGTGTGGCTTCCCCACTCTGACCTGTCTAGAAGGGGTTATTATTCTGAGTAGCTTGGTCCCTCCCAGAGCACGTGGGCCACCCACTCTATGTCACAAACCCAACAGTAGATGTGACCCCTGTTGCAGATTCACGCACAGGTGCCTGAGGACTGAGAACTGGAACTTGACACTGAACGCCACCGGTCCCTCCACCCCAGCAAATCAGCTCTTCATTTTGGAACCACTGATTCCATCACCCCAATAAACAAGCTCTTCACAGCACCTGTGAGTCTGTGGGCACCCTGGAAGTCCCTAAGCTGGCACTGCCCCTTCTCCCACAAGAAACTTTCGTGGCTCTGGCCCATAGGAACAGTTTATTGCCAAGGGGCAGTGAGGGCAAGAGAGGCCAGAACTTTGCAGCCAGTACCCACCCCTACCCCACCCCAAACTCCTACTTTACAAAAGAAATTTTTACAGCCACTGGCCCTCTGCACAGACTGCACCCCTCCCCCACCACACTGTACACAGCTGCCTGGCTCCCCCCAGTCCCTGGTTCACAGCAGGCCCAGACCTGCAGCCAGCTGGTGGTGGAGCTGACCTGAGCCCTGAGCTCACCGTGGTGCTAGGCACCAGCCAGCCCCTACCAGGCCTGTCCTCTCATTATGGAGCTGTCCTCAGCCCCACCTCCCTTGGTGTGCCTCTTGGGGGCCCCAGTAGAGGTGGGATGTGCTGTCAGCCCCAGTTCTCTTTTGTTGCCATGGCTACGGCCAGCATCTGGTCACCACTTTCCCCTCTTGCTCCAGTCCTTGGGAGTGAAGTGCAGACACTTGGAGTCGATCCGAAGGAGCCGCTTGAGCATAGCTCTTTCGTGTCCATCCACGATGTCCTCTGACAGTGTGAGGATATACTGGCCCTAGATGGGAGATGGGGGCCAGAGGGCGTCAGCCCACGTGGGCCCGCACTCTGCAGCCCTACAGGTACCTGTCTCCCCCCGCCTATCTCCCTACCTTGTAGTAGTTGATGAGGTTGAGGTACTGTAGAGTGGAAATGACATCCTCCTTCTTGATGCTGGTGATTTCACTGATCTCACTGTGGGAGGGCAAAGATCAGGTCCTCTGGAGGCCTTCATCTCTGCCTCAAGCCCCCAGCTACCCCAGGAGTGAGGACGGGCCATGCCATGCACCCCCAGGGTAGAAGGTGGGGGCAGACTCACTTGATGGTGATCTGTGGCCTCTCCCCGCTCTCCGACTTCAGCCCCATCAGGATCTCCAGGATGGTTTGGGACCAGTAGCTCCGGTAGGATAGGAGGCCAAGGTCTGAAAGGGGCTTTTCAGGGGTCCCCGTTTTCCCTTCCACTTTGGAGAGTTCATAGCCTACAGCAAGGAAGCAGGAAGTGGTGGGTAAATGAACACACCTAGTGCAACCAACGTTTCAGAACATGAGTTAGAGAAGTAAACTGCTTGGTTCCCATCTCTGCCCTGCCATGTGGGAGTTTTGTGACCGGGCACATGGGCCTTGTCAGCTTCGTCTGTTTCCCCATAGAGAACTAAGAAGCATTCACTCTTCATCTCCCTGCTGGTGAGGTAGGTACTGATGGGAGCAGCTATAATCCACCTGGAACAGTACTCGGGAGCCAGGGGGGTGCAGAGATAGTAAGACAAAAGGCCAAGTGCCTCTGATTTTCATCATTCTAGACTCTGCCTGGATCTGTAAGAAGGGAAGGCAGACCCCACGTGTGTTCTAGGCCCAAGGATGTTTGGCTTTGCTGTGGCAAGAGGAGCGTCAGCTGCTCCAGAACCACGCTAGCCCACCCAGGTGTTGACAGGAAGCAGACAGAGAGGCACCAGTGCATTTCCTGGGTCAGAAGGTGGTCATTCCTCAGCAGGTACCTGACCTCTCCAGGGGTTCTCCCCCTCTGACTGCTCTGTCCTCCTCTACCCTCAGACTACCGGCCACTGGCAGACAGTTCCCAGTGAGTCCCTTGGGCCCTGCAAAACCTTACACAGCTTCCTGTCTCTTGGCAGAGTCTTCTCTCTCTCTCTCAGAGTCTTGGGGTGTCTCTGTGACCTCTATAAGCCCTTCTTCACCCTGAGTTGTAACTAGGTTGGGTCATAGCCCTTTCTGCCCACCCCTCCCAATCTTTATCAGCCAGCATGGCCCAATCTCTTGGGATTTCCACTGAGCAGCCTGGCTGGGAGAGGGGGAGAGGCTGCATTACAGAAGAGCAGCATGGGAGGGGTAGGAGGCATGCCTGGGTTCCTACTGAACTTTGCTGGGCCTGCCAGATCAACCGGAGGCCACACTGCCTCAGCAGGAAGCTCCTGGCCCTTCCCCAGCGAACATCTACCTGCCATCAAGAATTGCCCACAATGGGGGCTTCTGGTGCACCTGTCTGCTCCTGCGGGGCCAGACTGAGCGCATCACACTGGTGACCTTGCCCACATCCCGTCTCTACTGAGGTCTGAGCTTCAAGGCTTAGATTCATTTAAAATATCTGCCCATTCTACCAAGCTGAGGGCTTTCTGAGGACGGGACCCCATCCTGCTTCATTCTATTAATAAAATTCCTCAAGTGGACCATGACCTTGACAAAATCAAGCCTCTGCGTCTTCGCAAAACAGCTGAGGCTCCCTCCTGTCTCTCAGGTCAGAGCTTGATTACCCCAAAGCTTCCGGGAGTGGTGAGCCGGAGCAGGGTAAGCTGCTGGGCTGCAGAAGGGGGCCTTGCAGTTGGGGGACACAGAAGGGTCCACGTATGAAGGAGCAGAGTTCCTTGTGGGCTTCACGAAATGGACCTGCCTAAATCCAAGGCGCAGAGGCCAAGGCCATACAAATCCGAGCTTCCTTGTGTCTGCTGCGTTAACAGCATGGTGACCATCCACCATCTGTGAGGCTGAGCCCGCAACTAGGGAAACAAAGCACTGTTCCTCACGCAGGAATTTGATGGCCCAGAATCAGACAGACAAGCAACAGAGGCTCACCTGGCTTCTGCCCAGGGCCCTGGGCAGGAGCATAGGAGTCAGAGTTGGGAAAAATTGGGTGGTGCTTAGAACTTTAGCCAAGGAAGAATCGGGCTGAAAACTGAGCCCAGACAGGCAGGGCAGTCACCCTGAGCATGGAGGAGACCTTGGGAGAACCCCAGCTTTATTTCTGGCCAGCTCCCCTGGTGGCAAGGCTGATGATCACAGCCACCCAGCATGTGTGCAGGGAAGGCACATAGCAGCACTGGCCCCAGGCTTGGGCCTGCAGGTGCCCGCCCCCCGCAAAGCATGCAGGTACTTACTGAACTCGATGAGCAGCTTTCCATAGCCCCGGCGCTGGTAGGGAGGCAGGGTCAGGATGCAGGCCACGTTGTAGTCTTCCGTGGATTCCTTTTCCTGGAAAATTGGGGTGGGTGGGTGAGGAGGAGACACGGCTCCAGGCAGGGCTGAGAGAGGGCCCAGGTGAGTGCTCACCTTGGAGAAGTAGCCCACGATGTGGAAACCCTTGCAGTCATACTCTGTCATGACGTAGAAGAGGAAGGGGTCTGTGTCATAGTACAACGTCTTGTGGTCAAGAAAACACTTGGCCAAGAGACACAGATTCTGGGAATAACTCTGCAAAGGAAAAGGCCTGTTACCGCTCTGGGCACTTTGTCTTAAATGTGGCCGTTTGGTTTCTTTACCCAAGGCTGACAGGTGATGAGCCCTCTTCCCTGGAGCCTGACCCATTTTCTTAGTCAGGCTGTCCCTGCCACTCAGGCAGAGCTCATTCTCACTGTCAGGGAGCCTGTGTACCAGCACTGGGATAGTGTCTGCCAGGCTGCCTTCCTGGGAAACTGAGGCAGGCTTACCCCTGCTCTCCACACCTCCACCTGAGTCCTGCCGGGGCAGCTTCCACTGCCCTCTGCTGTCGCAACAGCTTCCAGAAACACATACTGTGCAGGGTTAGGAGAGCAGCTTGACCCTGGTGACAGTCTAGGAATCTGCCTGTCAAAAACCACAACACTCTCCCGCCTACAGTCACACCTGCTGGAGATGGATCTCTCCTACAGTGGAGAGAAGATATTCTGAAATTGAAAGTAACAGCCTTCGGAGTCACCCCTGCACAATGATAAATCTTGCTGCTTTGCTTTACCTCTAAACCTACGTTCTCATCAGACATGGCTTTGGAACCAGCTGCTGGGCACTGCCATCCAGGTGCCTGTGTCCACGCTTAAGAACAGAACAGTGGTGAAAGCAGGCATCTTTCCCTCGAGCTTCCTGAGCACCCAAGCCAGAGCTCTCCCCTGCGGTTCAGGGTGCCTGTGTCTCCCTCACTGCCCTCTATGCCCGAGGGATAGTCTCACAGTGTCAACAGTGCATCCAGATTACTCCCTTCTTCCTTCCCGCAGCCAAAGACTAAGGCAGGTGTATGGGCGCCTGGGTGGCTCAGTGGGATAAAGCCTATGCCTTCAGCTCAGGTCATGATCTCAGGGTCCTGGGATCGAGGCCCACATCGGGCTTTCTGCTCGGCGGGGAGCCTGCTTCCTCCTCTCTCTCTGCCTGCCTGTGATCTCTCTGTGTCAAATAAATAAAATCTTAGAAAAAAGAAGACTAAGACAGGTATGAAGCCGCAACCCTGCAGCGACCCCCACTACCTCCCCCAAATGACCTTCTCACCACCTGAGCTGTTTCTTGGAACAGCCTCACCTCATCCTCTCTGCCTTCCAGCCAGAATAATCTTGACCTTTCACACCATCTGTACATCCATGCCTGCCCTTCAGAACCCCACTGCCTGGGATCCCCTCACCCACCTCATCCTTCATGTCAAGATCAAAGACCACCTCCTCTGGGAAGCAGTGTGGGCCTTCTCCAGGTCCTCATAACCCACCCTCTGTTTCAGGACACTCATTCCTGGGATCTGAGTGCATGCTGGCAAATCTGTTTTTCCCACATACTGTGAAACTCAGAGATTTTGTCTAATTACTGGTCTTCATACCTCCGGTATCCCCCTTATACCAGGAATTCAACAAAAATGGGATAAACTCATCTGTTGTCCAGACTGCTCAGTGAGTGTTTTCCTGAGCAGGAAAGAGCTGTTCATTTCACTTCCCCCAGACCACCAGTGCCAATGACTCCCCATTGCCCCTTGGCCACGGACCTTGTTCTTACGGCCGTCAATCTCAAAGAAAGAGATGGTACCCTTGCGGTAAATCTCATTGCCCGGAGGATGTCGCAGGTCACACTTGGTCTGAGGAAGAGAGGAGGATCAGAGGCAGGGGCAGGGTGGGGATGCCAGGGAAACAGCCCCCTGGGACTCCTTATACCAAGTGACGCTGCAGACACTTGAGGCTCCGGCCGTATTTGAGGCAGAACTCGCAGAGGTAGAGGACAGGCAACGTGGTGAGCTCCTGCGGGTACGGGGAGAAGTACCACGGCTTCAGGCGGTGCCGGCCCAGCTCGATGCACTCGATGTTCTTCATCCGGGTGACAATGTCGTCGTGGCTCCGGTCAGACACCAAGCTGCCAGTCATGCGTGGCGCGGACGGTATTCCATCCGAGCTGTCCTGGGAGTCCTGCCCAAGGCCAGTGGAGAACAGCAGGTTAGAAGACAGCTGAAGCAGGACACCTAACAGCTCACAAAACCCTTCCATAGCCCTCCTTGTTCGAGCCTAACAACCACCCAATGGTGGCGGGGGAGGGGGGAGGCTAGTACTAAATTATATCCCCCAGTCTCCAAATAAAGGAAACTAGAAAAGTTCTCAGTGACGGTTTGAAAAAGAACATCTGAAAACTGACCTGAAGCAGTCCTATTTGGCTCCTAATGCTACCAACAACCATCACTCCCTTCCACCTCTTGTTCATCTATTTCTTTATGTTTTATATTTAAAGATTTAAAGAACAAGATTTTATTCATCAGAGAGAGTGCAAAGCAGGGAGAGTTACCGGGAGAGCAGGCAGAAGAAGCAGGTTCCCCACTGAGCAGGGAGGCCAATGCAGGGCTCGATCCCAGGACCCCGGGATTGGGACCTGAGCCGAAACCAGATGCTTCGCCAACTGAGCCACCCAGGTGTCCCTAGTTTATTTTCTAATAACCTCTACACCCAAGGTGGGGCTCCAACTCATAACCCCAAGACTGAGAGTGGCACGCTCTTCCAACTGAACCAGCCGGATGCCCCTTCTTGTTTATTTTATTTTTTTTAAAGGTTTTATTTATTTATTTGACAGAGAAACACAGCGAGAGAGGGAACACAAGCAGGGGGAGTGAGAGGGAGAAGCAGGCTTCCTGCTGAGCAGGGAGCCCGATGTAGGACTCGATCCTGGGTCTCTGGGATCACGACCTGAGCCGAAGGCAGTCGCTTAACCAACTGAGCCACCCAGGCACCCCTATTTTTAAACCTATCACCAAACTCTCATCCTGCCTCCGTTCCTCCTTTTCACCCAGCTTCCCTCTTCCCCAGACCTACCTCGTCAGTGCCCAAACAATTTGATTTTCGCTTCCGTCCCGGCTGAGCTGCCACTGCCCTACGGGCTGATCCATTCTGCAGGTAAAATGGTGAAGAGAACAGAAGGTGGTGAGAGGAGCCTGAAAGGGGCTGCCAGAGGGGAAAAGAGAAAAGAAAAAAAGGGTTTGGGGACTCACCTGGGGAAAAACCGAGGCTGGGGCTGTCTCGCTGGGCACTGGAGTTGCTGGTGAAACCACCTCCACCTTCCGTTTCTGCAGAGAAAAACCAAGAAAGGTGGGTCAGAAGGTAGAGAAGGTGGGACCTCAGAGGAAAGCAAGGTCCCTGGAATTGCTGAGGGTACCGTTGAGCGGTGGTTGGGCTGCAGGCAGGAGCTGGAGGAGAGCGGCTGGTCAGGCTCGCCACCGGGAATGGCCTCCCGCTCCTTGGGCAGGTTGAAGCGGAGTGTGATCTGGACCGGGATTGGCAAGGTCTTCCCGCTGGCCTGGGCGGAGGCCGGCTGTAGAGATAGGTCCAGGGTCTTCCTCTGGGGTGGGGATGGTGGTGGGATGGAAAGGGGAGTAGGGGCCCCTCAACGTAGAGTAATCAAGCCCCACCCTCTGCCCTCTCAAGGACATAGGAGTAGCTACTGGACTCTGGAAGCTACAATTTGGCCCGCATCCTTTGCAAGCTGAAGCCAGAGTGGAAGGGTGCAGACTTCTACCCATCCAAAAGCCCCTGAGGCCAAGAGATGAGAAAAGTAGGAGGCAGGAGAGAAAAGGTGAAGCAGGGGACCTACTCACCACCTCTCTCTCTGGAGAGCCGGGGCGCGACCCAGGAAGTCCGTTCTTGGTGGGGGTCTTGGCCTCTTTCTTGGGGAACTGAATCTTCTTTAAGTCCAGCCGCTCGTGGGTCACCCATTCATCCAGGCGTTTGTTGACTGCAGCAGTGGGGATGGCTCAGAAGGAATGCCAGAGGCTGTCTCCCAACCCCACCCTACAGCCCTACCTCACCCCAGCCCAGGACTCACAGTCAATGTAATGGACGTAGAAAAGCTTGCGGCCACTGATGTCCTTCACGCTCAGGATCTCGGCCAGGGCTGTGGGAACAACACAGGCACGAGCCTTAGTCGAGCCAGGCGAGGGGAATCCGCCCTCCTAAGACCTGATCTCCAACCTCAGGCCGGATCCCCAAGTCCTAGCACTTGCAAGCTTTCACCCAAACCCCCCTTTAGTCACCAAGTGCCGCCCCCTCTCCAAGCCCCGCCCTGTCCATCCGAGGGGAAGAAAGCCACGCCCCTCCTGGGTATCTGCGCCCCGCCCGACCCAGGATTATAGAGGCCCCACCCCCTCCCGAGGGTTCGGTTGACTCCCTCCCGCCCCTCGCCCTCAGGTTCCTTAGCCCCGCCCCCCGACGTCACTCACGCCACTCATCTTCGTTGTCCTGGTTCCGCCGAAGCACGGGCAGGCGGCAGCCCTCGATTATCTCCCCCTGGGGAGACAGCGCGGCGCCAGGGTCGGCTACTGTGGGGCCTCGGGTTCTACCCACCTCCCCTGGCTCCCTCCGCCCCGCCCCGGGCACCGGACTCACCACCTCCGCCATCTTCCCTCCCTCCACTGCCACTTCCGGCCCCTCTGGGAGACGTCACTTCCGGGACTGAACGTGCTGTAGGCCGGAGCTTTCTGAAGCCGCTTTAAAAAAAGATTTTCGAGAGACACTGCTGCCCAGCTGAAAGAAGGCAACCGTGCCGTTTGGCTAGCGGGAGAGTGGGGTGTTTTAAGTTTCGGTACGAGTCCAGGGCGGAATCCCCGAAATACGCACAACGATTGGAGGAAAGCTGAGTCCGTCACGTGACGCCCACCGGGTGCGACGCCGGTCACGTGGATACGGCGCGGGTCACATGGGACCAGGTTTGTGCTTTGAGGACTGCCGGGCTCGGGCGTCTCCTAGTGGAAGCGGGAGGTTTCGCCAGGAGGAAGTGGGCGTGCTTGGCGCTGGGCGCTGCGGGGAGAGGAGAGAGGGTCTCGGCGGAGTGGGCGGCTGGGGAAGTGGGCGGGACTGAGAACCGCCCTGGTGCCGGGCAGTTTGTGGACTTCCTTTCTTGGGGATGGGGGTTCAGATGTTTCGGCTTGTTGTTTTGTGTATTAGGTTTCTAATTTTAAAAATAATATTCATGCATGCATTCAACAGATATTTAGTGATCCTCTAGCATGTGCCAGGCATTATTCCAGGAGCCTATAATACATTAGTGAATATGGTAAAAAAGCCTGACCTCATGGAGCTTACAGTCTTGGGGGTTCGGAGGAAAAAGAGAGGTATAGATGACAAGTGTATTTAAACTTAAATTATTTAGTATATGAAAAAGTGATACGTATTATGAGAACCGCGCCCCCCCGCCGCCCCCCGCCCCGCAAATGCAAGTCAACGGAGATGGGTAAGGAGGTTGCAGTTTTAAATAGAGTACTCAGGGCAAGCCTGGCTATTTAAGTGTGTTATTTGACCAAAGCTTTGGAGGGATAAAGGGATGAGCCAAGCAGATATCTGGGAGGAAACTGTCCCTACAAGACAGACCACGGTAAAGGGGAGAAAAGTATGATCTCAGCTCATCAGGAAAAAATGTGTACAGTGAACATTTTCGTTGACTGTCTCATAGACCAGAGGTGGGCAAACCAGATCCAACCCTCTGCTGGTTTTCCTGCAGCCAATGGGATTGTTTTTATATTTGTTAATGGCTGGGAAAACATCAAAAGAAGACTTGCTTTGTGATACATGAAAATTATGAGGTTCAAATACTCCTCGTTTGCATTTCATCTATGAGGTCTTTCACTTTAAGAGTGAATAATTGTGCCTGGGATATGGTCCACAAATATTTACTACCTGGCCCTTTACAGAAAATGTTTGCCGGTCTCTGCTTTATAGACTGTTGTGTTGTCTGTTCAATACAAAAGTAGGTTCTTAATTGTGTCTCTTGTGCTGTTCCCAATTTATTTGCTTAGCAACATAAATTAAACACTTTTCAGTAAAGACTCCATAGCAGTACACTTAATAGCTACATTGTGTTGGTTATTTAGAGGCATCTTAGCTGCCATAAGCAGTTTCCTGTTGTTGAATATTCCAAGTTATTTCCGATTTTCCCCTATTACAAACAGTGCTACAGACAGCGTCTTTCCTTACATGTGCAACTTTTCAGATAATCCTATCAGTTTGATTTGCAGTGAAGATATCAATGGGGGATTGATTTTATCTGCCTTTTGGAAAGATCACCCTGCTGGTTCACTGTCCTTGGATTGAAGGAGGTAAAACCAGAACAGGACCAATTGGGAGACTGTCAAAATTGGCCATTCGCTGATAACCAATGAATCAATAAGTTTTTATCCAGGGCCTGCTATATATCACAGTTAGCACTGGTTCCATCCTTGCTGCCATGTCAGAATCACCAGTGGCCACCCGTCGCTAGTTCTCAGTCCTCTTGGCAGAGGCATTTGGCGTGGTTGGTCATTGTCTCATCCTTGAAACACTCTTGTCCTTGTTTCCAGGATACCAGACCCTCCTGGGTCTCATCCAACTACCGTGGCTGCTCCTTATCTCCTTTGCTGGTTCCTCTTCCTGTTCATGACCGCTAAATGTTCATGGGCCCCAGGTTCGGCCCTGCACTTCATGTCTGTTTCCACGCTCTCCCTTCATGATTCCCTGCGGGCTCATGGCCTTAAATACAATTCACGTGCTGAGGTTTCTCAAATTCATAGCTTGAGCTTAGATCTCTCCCCCCAAACCAGCCCTCACTGCCCATTCAGCATTTGTACCTGGTTGTCTAGAGATCGTGTCCAAAACCAGACTTGTGGTCTTCCTTCCCAACTGTCTCCTCCCATTATCTTTCTTGTCCCTGTCAGTGATGCTTTATCCATCCAGTTTCTCAGCCCAAAAACCTTGAAGTCATTGGACTTTCCTCTCGTGCTCAGCCAGTCAGCAGACACTCTAGGCTCTATCATGTCTCTCTGCCTTCACCACTACCGCTCTGGTGCAAGATACCACCACCTCCTCCCAGAACCATTGCGATAACCTCATCCATAGAAACAAGAGGGATCCTCCAAAAATATTAAAAAATGTTAATTCACACCCAGGTGCCTGGATGGCTCAGCTAAGCATCTGATCTCAGGGTCCTGGGATGGAGCCCCTCATCAGGGAATCAGCTTCTCCCTCTCCCTCTGCCCCTCCTCCCACTTGTGCACACATACACATGCTCTCGCCAATAAATAAATCAATCATTTAAAATATATATAGGGGCACCTGGGTGGCTCAGTTGGTTGAGCGACTGCCTTCGGCTCAGGTCATGATCCCGGAGACCCGGGATCGAGCCCCACATCGGGCTCCCTGCTTGGCGGGAAGCCTGCTTCTCCCTCTCTCACTCCCCCTGCTTGTGTTCCCTCTCTCGCTGTGTTTCTCTCTGTCAAATAAATAAATAAAATCTTTAAAAAAAAATAAATAAAATATATATATATATATAATTCACACCATGTCGCCATGGTGATCAAAATCCACCAGTGGTTTGCCATTTACTCAGAGTAAAACTCAAAATCCCTGTATAAATCCAACCCCATTACAACTCTGCTTCTTCTCCTGGTGTTCCCTCACTACATTGTATCCACACTGGCCTCCTCGTGTTTCCAGGACATAGCAGGAAGTTCCTTTCTCTGGTCCTTTGTGGTTTCCGACCTGCAATATTTTCTCCCCATTTATCCACCTGGCTCAGTCTCTCACCTCATGCAAGCCTTTGCTCAAATATCACCTTCTCAGTGAGGCCACCTCTGACCTCCCCAGTTAAGCCTGCCATCCCCCAACCACCTCATCACCCTCATCCTTTTTTGCTCATTGTCCTACATAGCCTTGGTCGCCAGCCATCAAGTCGTGGTTTTCTTATTTACTTATTAACTGTGTTTCCCTCATTAGAACGTAAGATCCATGAACACAGTATTTATATTGTTTAATCCAGTGCTGTTTTCCCAGCTTCTAGAATAGTGCCTGACTCATAGTAGGCATTCCATTAAAACTGTCAATGGATTAAGCACGTGATCTTCCCAGGGAGCCAGAGATGTGAATGGACATTTACTGTGAGAGTCATTAGCCTTGTAAGATAAGAAGGAAAGCTAAGGCTCAGAGGAGACAGATCCAGGGAGAGATCCCAGAGCATCTGCTATATGACCGACAGTTTAGAGGATGATTAAGTGTTGACCAGAGAAAGGACTTGGGGATATTCCAGGAAGTGACGAAAGCAACAACAAACAGAGTAAAAAAGGAGAAAAGAAACAGCTCATGAATAGGGCATCAGGCATTCAACAACATTAATTGAGCACCAGCTGTGTGCCATGCAGGAGCAACTTGAGTGAAAGCAGAGGAGGTCCCCATTTGAGGGGGCAGGACATGAGCCACTCACAAAACAAAACAAAAATAATCCCCGTAGTAAGTGTCAATAATAAAAGAATGTGATCTGGCTGAGGTGATGCCCAGTCAGCTTGGGCCTCTGTAAGGGCTCTCAGGCAGGATTTCTACCTCCCAGGGTCTCACAGTGTCCTGCTTCCAACTTTCAGTGGGGCAATGTCTTGGTCCATGTGGCCCAAAGACATGCCGAGTTTGAGGATGGCTTCATTGTCAGTGTCCTGTCTTTCCACTCCAGCCTCCTCATGGTTACCTTCCTCTTCCATTAAGGTGGGCTCTTCTCACAACTGTGAGACATCTGCACCTAGCTGTAAGGTCTACATGTGTCCAAGGCCATGTCCAAGGAGAAAAATGTCTTACCCAGCTGTGGAAGGAAAGTCCTAGGCTTCCCTCAAAGTGAACCATCTTAGGGCATGTGTCTCTGCCTCAGCCAATGCCTCTGGCCGGGAAGGATGGAATTCCGCTGGTTTAGACAAACCAGGATCCATCCATCCAAACAGCCCAGCAGCGGTGGCCACGAGAGGATGGAAAGCTGTTGAGGCAGCCAGGTGGAGGGGATGGAGAGCATATTTAATCCCAAGGACCTCGGAGTCATGGATGGAAGTGCTGAGTCACTGTATTTACGCCCAAGGCTAATCTAACACTCTAGGTTAACGATACTGAAATTAGAATTGTAAAAATGAGGAGGGACAGCCATAGAAGCTCTGGAGGAGAGGCGGGTTTCAGGCAGCAGGAATGGCGAGTAAGGAGGTCAAGTTCAGTGTCCTCCAGGAAAGAGAAGCCAGTGTGAATAAGGGGATGACCTAGGAGTCAGAGAGCTAGCAGCGCCCAATCACGGAGCCTTTTGTGGCACATATTTGAGGAAGTTAGATTTTGCTTTAAGTGCAATGGGAAGCCCTTGAACTTGGAACAAGAAAATAACATATCTGATTGAAGTTTTAAAAGATGACTGAGGGAATGAAGGGTGTTGGGGACACAACACGCAAGTAGCAGCCTGAGTAAAGCTGGCTCTTACTGCCACGGAGGCAGGGACAGAGGTGCCTGCAGACTGAAGTGTGGCCAAAAGCGTGGTGAGGGAAAAGGCCCCCCCTGGGACCAGAGGACAGAGGTCTCAATTCTGTTGAGGGCTTGTGGTTCTCCGCCCAGAACTCCAAATCTCCTGGGTTCTTAGATCCTGCAGGAGGAGGATTCTTATTCCAAGAATAAGGAAATGAACATAGACTTGTGTTTTCCAAACGCATGCACTGCAGTTATGCCTCATAAGATCCCAATCCATTGAGATACTCGCTGAACTCAAAGTGGGGGGAAAACTGCTCAGCACAGGGTCCTAGGCTGAAGGCTCAGGTCTGGGAATCACTGGTGTAGATAGCAGCAAGGCCAAGAAAATGCTCACTGGACTGAGAGTTGAGTGACCATTGTAGACCTCAGAAGGGGCTCCTTGCCCAGGTGGTGGTAGATGAAAGCTAGATTGTGAAGGGATTGGGAAAGTGGAAGCAGCAGACATAGGGTAATTTGAGTTTGAAATGGTAGAGAACTTCAATGAAAAATGGAAGAAAATTATCAAAACAAAACTATGAGCTCTGGGGCTGAGCCTGGGTGGCTCAATTGGTTAAATGACCAATTCTCAATTTCAGCTCAGGTCATGATCTCAGGGTTGTGAGATCAAGCCCCACATAAGGCCCTGTGCTGGGCATGGAGCCTCCTTAAGACTCTCCCTCTCCCCCTCCACACTGTGTGCATGCATACACTTGTTCTTGCTCTCTCACTCTCTGTCTCTCTCTCAAAAAAAAAAACAAAAAACAAAAAACCCACCAAATACACTATGAGTTTTTATTTGTTTTTTGTAAGGAAGATAGTGGTTGGAGGGGACCCAGAGGGGGCTGTAAGGATAGGGAAGGAAGTTTCTTTAAGACATGCATGAGTTGGACACTCTTAGTTATAAATAACAGAAAACCAAGAGTAAACTCGTTTACTAAACTGAACTTCGTACCTCCTTAGAAGTGGAGCATCCCCAAGGCTGCTTGGCCCAGTAGCTCAGAGATGGCACCATCACCCCCCCAGGCTCTCTCCAGACCACCAGCTCAGTGGGTTGGCTTTGTTCTCTAGGGGAGTCTCTTTAAGGTGGTAGGGCACCTACAGTAGCCGCTGAGCCACATACTTCTGTTTCCACACCTAGTGCTTCCATGCAGGAATTCCTTCTCAGCATTTCTCAGGAAATGTGTTTTTCGGAATAGTGAGCAGGGTCAGTTTCATGGACGTGTGGACCTGTGCAGTTAGGAAGGGCCCAAAGTTTAGAAAGGTCCTGCACTTAGTTTAATGTTCTGTTGTTGGCATCTTGAAAATTCATAATAACTTTTAAACAAGGGCCCCACAGATTGTGTGGCTGGTCCTGATCCTGAAAAAAAAAAAAATCAGTCAAAAAAATGCAGAAATAGGAGTCCGTAGGGAGAACTCACCATGATGAAATTAGTTTCACTTGTAGTTGTTTCCATGTTGCAAGTGTGGGTTCATGGTCCTGTCTCAGCTAATAGGCATTCGTTTTTTGTTTTTGTTTCATTTTAATTCTGGTAAAATACACATTACATAAAATTTAACGTTTTAACCATTTTTAAGTACACAGTTCCGTGGCATTAAATACATTTAAGCTTTTGTGCAAACATCACCAGGATCCATCTCCAGAATATTTTCCATCATCCGCAACATAAGCTCTGTACCTCTTACCCAATAACTTCCCATTACTCTTCTCCCCAGCCTCTCATAACCAGTATTTTACTTTCTCTCTCTAAGAATGTAACTACTCTTGGTAACTCATGTCAGTGGAATCCTTTCAAATCTGTCTTTTTGCATCTGGTTTACTTCACTTAGAATAATCTTTTTAAGATTCATCCGTGTTGTAACAGGTATCAGAATTTCATTCCTTTTGAAGGCTAACATGCCATTACATGGATAGACCACATCAGCGAATCATTCCTGTAACTCACATACTAAGAAGTCTCTATGCAAAGTATCCTTTATACAAATCCTGCGAATGGTGTTCCAAGAGCTAGCGCCTTTTGGAAGTAAAATAAGCCCTTAAGGGGCGCCTGGGTAGCTCAGTCTTGGAAATATGTGCCTTCGGCTCAGGTCATGATCTCAGGGTCCTGGGATTGAGGCCCGCATCAGGCTCTCTGCTCAGCGGGGAGCCTGCTTCCTCCTCTCTCTCTGCCTGCCTCTCTGCCTGCTTGTGATGTCTCTCTCTGTCAAATAAATAAATAAAGTCTTTTTAAAAAATGAAAGAAAGGTTTTTACATCTAGAATATTTGTCACAAAACACTTGTCAAGACTATCAAGTAGGCTAATTAATGCTTTGTATGTTCAGTGTTTTCATTTTAAGAAGTGGTAGCCTCTAAATATTAAATACTCATATTTATTTCTCAGTAATTGTCTTTTAATTGGCATTGAACTTGTTCATTTCCTTTTTTCAAAACATTTTATTTTTTATTTTTTTTAAAGATTTTATTTATTTATTTGACAGAGAGAAACACAGCCAGAGAGGGAACACATGGACTCGATCCCATGACCTTGAGATCACAACCTGAGCCGAAACCAAGAGTTGGATGCTTAACCAATGAGCCATCCAGGGGACCTTAATTTCCCTTCTTTTAATCTTTTCTCTCATCAAATGTCTCAGTCAGATGGAGATTATTTTTAGTTGTCATTGACATACAGCCTTGTGGTATATTGGTTCAGAATGATAAATCTTTCAATTATTTTTTTAACAGAAAGCTCTGAAGCTTTTAGTACAAGTCTATTACAGGAAAATCATTCGGAGTTTATGTTCAGTCATTTTTATTTAAAATATATATAAAATATTGTGAAAGATACAGAATGATTTGTAGGTTTGGCAGGGTCATACATGGGGAGGGGGGAATACGTAGGTGAGAGAAAGAAAGGAGAGGGGTGGGAAGAGAGAAGCCCCCTAGAGGCTGGAGATAGACAAGAGCTGATGCCCCTCGGAGGAGGTCCCTGACACTTCCCTTCCCACCTGGAGCCCTTCCTCTGACCTTTCACTGCTCTTCCTATTCGCCCCCTCGGTAGTGGACTAATGCTTTCTCAGCTCAGATGACTCTTCCTCTAGACCTCACAGCCCAGGTTGGTTGTGATCTGGTGACATGTGTGTGTCCCTCCCCACCTTCCCACACTCAGGCTCTTTGGGGCTGGGGACATTTCTGCGTCATCTGTCCCTATTTCCCCAGTGCCTGCACAGAGGAGTCTCTCAATTATCTGACCCCACAATTACCCGCGAATGGGGTTAGGTGCTGTACCCATTTGATGGGTAAACCATGAAGACTCAGAGCTTGGGGACCTAACCAAGCCCTAGAACCAAGGATTAGCAGAGATATCATTTGAACACAGACCATACCCTCCAATCCGCTGTCCCACCCACTGCTAGCCCTGCTCCAGGAAGCCCCGAGCCAACGGGTCAGGGACAGTGGGGAGAACAGACTCCATCTCAGCAGAGAGACTCGGGGAGTGGTCTGAGTGGCTACAACAGTGACTGTTGAGCAGGAATCCTTTAAGTACTGCATGTCATCTTAAAGTTTATGTGAGATTTTCTTACTCGAACTTAACAAAAGTGGACTTCCGTCGTTGTTGTTCTTAGGTGGCATTTATCTGGTGCTTGCTCTAGTGGCCCTAATAAAGGCACTTCTGCCTGTCAGGTGGGCTTCGGAGTGATAAGGTTGACTTGGGCTCTGCCTGGAACCATCCTGAAGATGGAGGGTTCAGAAGGGCTTTTCAAATTATTGTTTCATCCCATGGGGTGCTTGAGTGGCATAGTCAGGTAAGCGTCCAACTCTTGGTTTCAGCTGAGGTTGTGATCTCAGGGTTCTGAGACCAAGCTCCGCCTGGAGCTCCACGCCTATCATGGCGTCAGCTTCGGGTTCTTTCTCTCCTCTCCCTCTGCCCCTCCCCGCCGTGCTTGCTCACACATGTGCCCTTTCTCCCAAATACATAAATTAATTTTTTAAATATTTATTTTTTTTTATTTAACACAGAGAGAGACAGCAAGAGGGAACGCAAGCAGGGGGAGTGGGAGAGGGAGAAGCAGGTTTCCTGCTGAGCAGGGAGCCCAATGTGGGACTCGATCCCGGGTCTCCGGGATCATGACCTGAGCCGAAGGCAGACATTTAACTGACTGAGTCACCCAGGTGCCCCCATAAATTAATTTTTTAAAATTTTATTTCGGGGCACCTGGGTGGCTCAGTTGGTTAAGCCACTGCCTTCAGCTCAGGTCATGATCCTGGAGATCCGGGATCGAGTCCCACATTGGGCTCCCTGCTCTGCAGGAAGCCTACTTCTCCCTCTCTCACTCCCCCTGCTTGTGTTCCCGCTCTGGCTGTGTTTCTGTCAAATAAATAAAAAAATCTTTAAAAAAATTTTATTTCACCACAAATATACTTTTTGCTTAAAAATATTTCTATTCCTAAAACTTTTTTTTTTACTATTTCTATTCTTGGATGATCCACAACCATCGTAAAGCCTGGTCCCCCCCAACAGTGTGACCATTCTGTTGGGTTTGTTTCTCTGGAGAACCTGATGAATACATGGCCGTAACACGTGTGTTTTGATGCCTATGTAGGATTGTAAGTATGTGTAAGTGTTTATACACAGAATGGCTTTTCATTTGGTTTCTTAGTCACTCTCAGCGCCTGGACCGAATGCACTTCCCTCACTCAGCAGTACCTCGTGGGACTTCCTTCAAGCCAGGTGTCAACAGCCCTGCTTCAGTCTTTATTTTATTTTATTTTTATTTTTTATTAAGATTTATTTATTTATTTGACAGAGAGAAACACAGCTAGAGAGGGAACACAAGCAGGGGGAGTGAGAGAGGGAGAAGCAGGCTTCCCGCCGAGCAGGGAGCCCGATGTGGGACTCGATCCTGGGACTTCCGGATCGTGACCTGAGCCGAAGGGAGACACTTAACGACTGAGCCACCCAGGCGCCCCTTTGCAACAGGTTTTAAAGGCCTTTTTAATTTTTTCCAGACTGATGAGTTGAGTGGTAGAGTAGCATAACTTGAATTTGCAATTTCTCAGCCTTTTGTCAGTTGAGCATCTTTACTTGTGTTTGTTGATCATGGGAGCTTCTCTTCTGTGTCCATATGCTTAGCTCATTTTCTGTTAATGTTATTCCACTTTGACTGGTAGGACGTTTGCTTTGCAAATATCTCTTCTAAATCTATCCTTTGTCTCTTCGCTGTGTGGCTAGCATGGACCTCTTTGGTCTGGTCCATTTAAGGGTTTTTTTTTCATTATTAAGTCAAAGATGACAGCCCTTCCCATGAGAACTTCTGGATTTGCAGCCTTGGTTAAGACGGTCATTTCATCTTTTCAAGTTTCTTATGAGATTTTAATTATGTTATTTTTAACATTTAAGTGTTTGATCCTTCTGGAATTTATTTTGGTCCAGATTAGCAGTGAGTGTGTGCCAGCCCCTCATTACATAATTCAGCTCTTTCCTGCTGAATCAAAGTACTCTATGTGCCCTATATTAATCCTAAAATGGATTGGGATCCAGTTCTATGTCCCTGATTTGGCTCCATAAATTTGTTTGTCTACTTTGCAAATACTATATTGACATGATCATAGTGTCCATATAATGGCTTCTTTCTGGGAAGGCAAGGCCCCCTCACTATTCTTTTTTTATCTATTTCGGCTATTCCCAGGCTTAGTATTCTTCAGAATAAGCATTAGGATCATTTAAACCATTTAAAAGAGAAAACTTGTTAGAATTCTAATTTAAATTGTATGAAATGTATCTATTAATTTGGGGACACATGACCATTTTATGCTATTTTTTCTAGCCATCCCAAAACCTAAGATGCCTATTTGTTCCTTTATTAGTTAATTAATGTTGAGAGAGAGAGAGGGAGAGAGTACTCGAGTGTATGGGTGAGGAAGAGGGAAGAGGAGAGAGAGAATCTTAAGCAGGCTCCACGCACAGCACAGGGCCCAACATGGGACTCAATCTCATTGAGATCTCACTGAGATAACCCTGAGATCATGACTTGAGCTGAAAATATGAGTCAGATGCTCAATCAGCTGAGCCACCCAGGTTCTCCTGTTCCATTTTTAAAGCCCCTTTCAATAAGATATTATAGTTCTGGTCATATTGGTATGTACGTTCCTTAAAAATTTAGATTTATCTTTGATCCATTTTGAGTTAGTTCTGTATATAATGTCAGTGGAGGGTCCGACTTCATTCTTTGGCATGTGGATATTCAGTTTCCTCAACACTTTCTGTTGAAAAGACTGTCTTTTCCGCCAATGAAAGTCTTGACACTCTTACTGAAAATCCATTGTCCATATATGCAAGAGTTTTTTCTGGGGTCTCAATTATTTTTTTTGATGTATTTATTATTTTATTTGAGAGAGAGAGCGCACAGGGAGGGGCAGAGGGAGAGGAGACAGAGAATCGCCAGTAGACTCTACACTGAGCCAAGCATAGAGCCTGGCTTTGGGCTCGACCCCAGGACCCATGAGCTCACAACCTGAGCTGAAACCAAGAGTTGGATACTTAACCTACTCAGCCACTCAGGAGCCCCTCTGGGGTCTCAGTTCTATGCCAGTCAGCCTATATGTCTGTGTTTGTGCCAGTATTACACTATTTTTGGATTGTTTTAACCTAATCTGGTAATTTATCTTGTATTGCAAGCATTTCAGTCCCTCACGTTTAGTGTAATGAGTGATATACTTGGATTATATCCTGTCAGTATTACTTTATGGTTGGAATTTATTTTACACTGTTATTTCTTCTCTTACTTTTATTTTTTCATTTAAAATAAATCTTAGGCGCGCCTGGATGGCTCAGTCGTTAAGTGTCTGCCTTTAGCTCAGGTCATGATCTCAAGGTCCCATCTGTCCATCAATCCTTCTACCCATGCAGTGGTCACAACATTGTTGAGAAAGCAAAGAACCTTATTTTCTCCACAATTCAGCTTAATCTGTTCTGAGATCCATCATGCCTGGAGGGTGGGCAAGCTAATCTCAGTAATTTTTGTGATGCTCAGCCAGGAGCCTGCTTCTCTCTCTGCCTCTGCCCCTCCCCCGACTTGTGCGCCCACTCTGTCTTTCTCGCTCTCAAATAAATAAATAAAATCTTTAAAAAATATAAGTCTTAGCCATCTTTTTAAAAAATATTTTATTTATTTGAGAAAGGGAGAGAAAACACAAGTGGGGTTATGCACAGAGGGAGAAGGAGAAGCATATACCCAGCTGGGCAGGGAGCCTAATGTGGGGCTCAATCCCAGGACCCTGAGATCGTGACCTGAGTCAAAAGCAGATGCTCAACTGACTGAGCCACCCAGGTGCCCCAAATCTTATCTATCTTAAAAATGTTTTAACAAGGGGCGCCTGGGTGGCTCAGTTGGTTAAGCGACTGCCTTCGGCTCAAGTCATGATCCCGGAGACCCAGGATGGAGTCCCACATCGGGCTCCCTGCTCGGGGGAAGCCTGCTTCTCCCTCTCTCACTCCCCCTGCTTGTGTTCCCTCTCTGGCTGTATTTCTCTCTGTCAAATAAATAAATAAAATATTTTTAAAAAATGTTTTAACAAACAATTGAGTAAAAGTGATGTTGCAGAAAGAATCTCTCTCTGCCACTTACTACCTATCCAACTGAATAAGTAAATTTAACTTCTCTGAGCCTCAATTTTCTAAACTATGAAGTGTGAATGATTACATCTCTTTTAATTGGTAGTTATGACAGATAAGTAACTATCGGATGTAAAGGTCTCAGTAGGGTAAGTACACAATGATAGTAGCTAAAATAAATGTGGCCAAATCAAAGACTTCATGTTTAGTTTATGATCTCTTGGGGCCTTAGCACTGTTGAGGTCTTGCGAGGTTTGAGAACCTCTTCCTTTGTCTCTTTTCGGGGGGGGGGGGAGGAGTGAGAGACCAGGTGCTTTGTTGAGGGTGTGCATGGGTGTAGAGTCCAAAGGATGTTCGGGTTTGGAGTAGTTGACAATGAAAACTGGAGAGGGAGCTGCCCAACGGATGGGCTGAGATCAGGATGCGAAATAAGTTCATTGTGAAATTCAGGGGGCTTCTGGTGTCCTCAAAAGGTGGATCAGAGGGAGTAAGAACTTTGCTGGTCGGAGCATGGAGGAGCTGGCTAGAGGAGGATGTGTAAGAGAATCTGGGAGAGTAGCTGGTTGAAAGTAGTTTAAAAGTCAAGAAAGAAGCTCCTAAAGGGAGTAGGCTGAAAAACGGGGAACACAGGAGGAATAGATGAGCTTTGTCTGTGACATTAAAGAACATCCATCCATCTGTCCATCCTTCTGCCCCTGCAGTGGTCACAACATTGTTGAGAAAGCAAAGAACCTTTATTTTTTCCACAATTCAGCTTAATCTGTTCTGAGATCCATCATGCCTGGAGGGTGGGCAAGCTAATCTCAGTAATTTTTGTGATGTGGATTTGAATCTAAGGTAGAGATGGAGAGAAAGGGGGTCTTAACCTGGAGACATGGTGTTAGTCATTTTACCTGGTAGCTGAGTGCTACAGCTCTTTTAGGAACAAGAACTAATTGCCTGGGATAAAGAGAGACATTTTATAGTTTTAAGGGGTTATATTATCAAGAAAAACAAAGAAGTCCTAACTGTATGCATTCAATGAGTTTCTAAATTCATGAAGCAAAGACTAACAGAACCAAACAGAAAAATCCACAATTAAGGGTTTCAGCCCTCTTCTCTCAGGAACTGATAAAAGCAGATACAGAAAATAACATTAAATATATAGAAGACCTGAATAACACTAAAGACCACCTCGACCTAACTGATATTTATGGGCCAAAGATAGTGTCTGTTTCCACCAGTCAGAATGAAAGACTTCATAATACATGGGGCATTGGGTCCTAGATAGGTTTTGCCTCAGTAGTAAGGAATAATTAGCCCCAAACTAAATGCTGCTCTGGTCTGTGTTATAATAAAAAATATATATTTAGTCTTTGTCCTGTTTCCTGGCATAAAGCTCATAAACCCTTGGAATTTACTGAATGGTAGGAATGCCTTTTGTTACTCCTAATGAGCCCCTTAAAGTGATACTCAAATTTGTGCTAATAAGGTGACTATTGGTGAGTCCCTTAATAGCTTCAGGATGGGAGCTGGTAACCAGAGGAGCCAACCACGTGATTAGAGGCTTAGAACTGTTAGCCCCACCCCCAAACCTGAAAGAAGGGAGAGGGACTAGAGGTTGAGTTAATTACCAAGGGCCAACGATTTAATCAGTCATGGCTACCTAATGAGTCTCCATAAAAACTCCTAAACCACGGGATGCAGAGTTCTTCCAGAGTGGTGAACACCCAGGGCCAGGAAGGCGGTGTGTCCAGAGCGTGCCTGGGAGCTCTGTGATGCCCGTACCTTCCCCTGTGCATCTCTTTTGTTTGGCTGTTCCTGGGTTAGGTCTTTGGTAATACACCAGTAATTCTAAGTAAAGTTCATGCCTAGATTTTATGATTTCTACTAAGTCATTGAACCTGAGGGAGGGGGGCTATGGGAGCCCCCCAAATTTGTAGAAGGCCAGTCAGAAATGTGGGTAGCTTGGGCATCTCAGCTGCACCTGGCATCTCAAGTGGGGACATTCTTGTGAGACTAAGCCCTTAACCTGTGAGGTCTGTGCTAACTACAGATAGTGTCAGAACTGAAATGAATAGTTGAACATTCAGTT
>PITA01018628.1:0-39826 GCA_004023965.1 Spilogale gracilis
TAGGAACCTCAACACTAATTTTGATTCTGTTTGGTCTCCTTGAAATCTCTTTTTTTTTTTTTTTTCTGTGTTCTTTCCTGGATTGGCTGTGCCCCATGCTGTCTAAAGACCATTCATCCTGATAGTTTTCAAGTGTATCAGACAGACCAGCTTACATTTATGGAACACACAACGGGTGGCTCCCAGAGGCAGAAAGTTCGCTTATGAGCCTGGAGCTCTTCATTTCCCCCGTGGAAGTCACACCATTTTTGGGAGGTCAGCTTCACTTCCATCTCTCTCTTTCTCTTAAGATTTTATTTATTTATTCAACAGAGAGAGACCCAGTGAGAGAGGGAACACAAACAGGGGGAACGGGAGAGGAAGAAGCAGGCTTCCCACTGAGCAGGGTGTCTGACGTGGGGCTCGATCTCAGGACTCTGGGATCATGACCTGAGGGCAGACATTTAACCAATGGAGCCACCCAGGCGCCCCCACTTCCATCTCTTAAATCAACCTTGCCTATAATCAAGGGCTTTTTAGAAGTTCCTAGGTCAACAATTAGGAATTTTCAAGAGTGGCTAATTCTTGCTGCATGTTGTGTGCTATCATTGTACAATAAATTTTAAACCCGGATTTTTCCTGGCTTTTTGACACATCAACATGTGCTTGGAATTAAATAATTGAGTGATTACTGTGTACCATGAGGTCCACATTCATTTTTTTCTTTGAATCTTCATAATTATCATATGTGTCATGTCATAGTATTACCCCCATTTTAAGATCAATAACAACAACAACAACAACAACAACAACAACAACAAACTGGGCTTAAAGAGTCGAAGTGATTTCCGCTAAGTCTTGTAGCTAGTAATAGGTGGAGATGCAATTCAAGCCTAGGGCCCAAGTGCCTCTGCTTACTACAGCTCATGGCTCATGGCCAGCACCATTGCCAGCTCTATCTACCACTTCTTTCTTCCTGGCATTTGTTTCTGGTTGTCAGGCTAATCACGTCCACTGATAAGGAGGTTAACCCAAGGATGCATTCAACTCAGTAGGTGTGTGGGGCGTGGGGGTGGAGGGAAGAGAGAAAGAGAGAGATTGACTTTAAGGGCATTTTTGAGGGTATTCATGTGTGTGTAGACATGGGAGTGACATGAAAAATATTTGTCAACCTATGATCGTTGACTAATTAGAATGAGTATCTGTTAGGACCCCAGTGCTGGAGGCACCCTACTATGACAGATGTTACCCCATTAGCTGGTGGATCTTACGGGGGTCTGAGAGAGCCCAGGGGAAGGCACTCAGTGGTCCTTATGCTGTAGCCATTTATCAACTGACAGCAGATTTCTATATTTTTGCACAGAATATCAGCCCTATATGGGTGGATCTGAGGGAATGAAAAAGATTTCAGAGTGAGATAAAGCTATTGAATACTCAAAGGTATATTTGAAATATGTTAAATTGGTATAACAAATCTCGTCTCATCCTGTTCCTGTCCTTCCTTTACAGAGCAGCCAAAATAATCTCTCTAAAACAAATTCTGGCCGTTTCATTCATTCCTCTCTCTAAAACTGTATAGTGGATCCCATGTCTGTCTTCTCCCTGAGGAGAAGAAACTCCTCAGCTTGATGTCCATGAAACTATGTGATCTGGTCTCTGGTTGTCTTTTGAACATTTTTGCTCCCTCCCAACACACACACACACACACACACACACACACACACACACACACACACATCCCTTATCCTTCCATCGTGTCAAAACTATTCATTATCTCTGGAACACAGTGTGTTAGCTCATGTACTTTTGCTCAAGAGGTTTCATCCTGAAGATCTCCTGTTAACCCTTCAGTATGGAACCAAACATCGCTTCTCTGGGAAGCCTCACTTCCATCTGGCTTCACTAAAAGCACATACATAGCTCTTTTTTAGTCCTGATTACCTTCTGTCAAAACTGTTCGGTTTTAAGTCAGCCTCTCACCTCAGATTGTGAACTCCGTGCTCATGTGCCCATAACAACTATCTTTCTTCATCCTTGTAGCCTCCACTGTTAGCTTGATGCCTGACTCATGCGGGGTACTCAAGAGTTACTCAAGAGGATAAAGCAGCGTTTCTGTAGTCTCACTGATCCCTACATACCAAGGATGTGAGGTGCTGGAGCAGAGATACAGAGAATTTTGTGCATCACACAGCCCTTACATGGTAAGGCCCCGCGTAATCCAGAAGGGAAAATTTGGTGACATCGTACCTTTTTATAATACTCCAATAACTAATCCAAAAAAATTAAGTTAGGACCTTTTTGGAATATGCCTCCCCTAAAGCTGGACTCGTTTCAATCTCTATTGTCTTTCCCTGATTACACCTATTCATCAGGTCCTATTGCATCAGGAAGTTTACATGAGGTGTTCTTTTTGAGAAGAACTGCAAAGTTTTCTTACAGCATATGCCTTGAGTCTTGAGCTGGTCTGGGTCCTTCCTCTGTCTGTCCCTCCTTGTCTTCTCTGGGCTTTCTCTGGGCCTCCACATCCAGACGTTCCAGGACCAGTGACTAGCTCCTCACAAGTCAGCCATACCCCTAAGATGTTTCTAGGAATCTATGGCAAGTAGGACTTTTAAATCATGACCTTATGCAGAGCTTATGTGCAGATGTGCTGCCTTTTTGTCTTTTAAAATTCCTCGCCAGCATGGCTGGAGATGCTCACCTCCAGCTCCAGGGGTCCCATCTTAACCCTGGTGTCCTCAATGCTAGATTTCTCAAACTATCACCACAGTTCTTTACTGCCCAAGGCAATAGTATGGCAGTGGATTTCACTTTGGCTTCATGTGGTGTAGAAGTGTAGCTTACTGCTTACTATACATTCCACAAGTAGCCATTGAAATATTCTCTATGGCCTTGGAATTGGTTTTAGACAGTTCCTGCATGCTGACATTGTTCTCAAGTGAAAAGTAAGCAAAGGAAGGTCTAGAGCGATGCTGTCCAATATGGTAGACACATGTGGCTCTTAGGCCTTGCAATATGGTCAGCCTTAATGGACATGTTCTGTAAGCATAAAACACACACTTGATTTCAAATGTGGTATGAAAAAAATGTAGTGTAAAATGTATCCTTAATAGTTTTGATGTTGCTTATATGCGGAATGATATTATCTGAGATATTTAAAGGTTACATGCACTAGGTTATTAAAATCAATTTCTTCTATTCATCGTTACGTTTTAAATGTGGATGACAAAACACTGCAAATTCCATATGCGGCTTGCACAATTTGCTATTGGGCTGCACTGCTCCAGAGGATTTGCCTGGTGGCTCTTTGGTATTAGTAAGCTAAATGTGTACAGAGAGACTAGAAAGTTAGTGCATAATGAAAAAGCGGAAAAGGTTATGAATGACAGAAGGAAGCTTCTGCTCAGATTTTTAAATTTCTGTTCCCTGAATACGCCGACATGCCACCTGCCTGACAAGCTTTTAAGAAGGTCTGATAATCCTCAGAGAAATGAGGCTGAACCAAGTGGCATCTGTCCAAGGCTCACTGCATGGTGCCTAACCTCAGAGGCTTAAAATCAATATTGATTTTTGTCACTTGTTTCACCATGGCATTTAAATATCCGTTAGATTTATTGCCTTCAGGTTTTTGGTTAAGATTCAGCAATGGGTGTGATAGCAGGGCCGGTAATAAGTTATGTAGATATCATTTAATTTATGAACTCTGGAGCTCTGGGGTAGTTTTCAGTTCAAGAAATATATTAACCACATACACATCAGCCTTCATTTTGCAGTGAGAATTTCGAGGCTGGGTCCCTATTGTGCCACTTAATTTATGGTCTGGCCAGGTAGCTGGATCTGAGCACAATATTTCAATATAAGTTGCTCCCACATTCAGAGGGGAAGAAGATGGGCTTCAAGGAAGGCAGTTGGACAGCTGATGGATTGCTCTCTCTCCTCTACATAGGATGGGGCCTTCAGTAGCTTTGAAAGCTTGTCAGTGGTTTGGGTCTTTTTCTGCTCTGAGAAGCTGCACGCACCGGCCTGGGCAAGCGGGATGAGCCATGCTGCAGCAGGGCATGGGGCAGCTCCCCAGGTTACTTACGTTGACAGCCGGAGTGCCAGGAATTTCCCGGCAGACACTCATCACACTTAGGCCCTGTCGTTCCCGTCTTACACTCACAAAATCCCGAGCCATTACAACGATCATGGACTGAGCCCAAAGGGTTACAATAACACTCTGTAGAAACAAGACAACACACAGGCTGGAGACAAGTCTGCACGGCTTACAGGTTATCAACACAGGAACGTCACTTAAATGCATCGCTTACTTAAAGGAAGATGTCCCCTAATGAAATGCTTGGG
Organism: Spilogale gracilis; assembly: GCA_004023965.1. NCBI lineage: Eukaryota > Metazoa > Chordata > Mammalia > Carnivora > Mephitidae > Spilogale > Spilogale gracilis. Next base: position 4,324 of record PITA01018628.1, read on the forward strand.
CAAGTAGGGTGATTTCGGCCCCGTGTATTGATTTCCTCGCTGCTCCATGATGTCATTTTTATGATATGGGAGGAAATTAACTGAAAACTTTCGGGGAAATAAGACATCATGCTTTTCATGGCTAACGGATCATAATAGAGATTCCATTTGTTAGGGCATTTTTTGATGGTTTAATGAACGCCATGAGAACTTTGTATATCAAGTATAAATCAATATGCCATCAGTGTAAAATCTGTTTTAAATTATTCAAATAGGTTTATCTGTTACACTCAATATTCGAGAACTGCTGAACATCTTCAAAGTGCAATATGACTGCACTTTGTTCATTCAAAGGCATTGTTTTTTTTTACTTTATGATTTGGGAGAACACTTTAACATACATATATATAAGTATGTTTTGTGAGGATCCTGTAGATGTTGTTTAGATGCTAGGCACATCAGTAGGGTTTTAGTGCAGCCTAGATTAATAATCATGACAGAAAAAAAATTTGTAATCCCAAATAGATTTCAACATTGGCATAATTTGAGACATATGTTCTTCATTATAATGTCTACTGGAAGGATAAGACAATTTTGTCCAGTAAAAAGTAAAGAGGATATTTTCTTGATTCCTCGCACATTCTCATATAGGATACTTTTGTTTCTGAAGCTCTATTTTGCTGAAAGGCTGAATCTGAAATGGGAATTTCTTAGGTTTCCATTAGTTTGAAAGGCAACTGCAGCTAGGTTGCAATTTTTGGAATTTGGGGGCCAAAGTTTCTTTCCTTGTTAGCTTACTGTAAAGTCTCTTTGTCACTATTTCCTTTATATTAAAATGCTCCACTAAGAGTTTTTTTAATAAACGAAATAAAATACCCACTGACCACCCAGCCACCCACCCACCCAACCAAGAGAAACCCTGAGAACTTCAGCTAATTAGCATCAAGTTTAATGTTTTAGATTAGCAACAGAGATTCAAGATTTAACATTTTAAAGAGGTCTGGAAGTTTGGCTCTGTTTTTGTCATTGGGATTAAGTAGCCCATTTCTTCAAAGAATGTAGAAGGCCTTAGAATTATGACTTATTTCATGTTGCTTAAGTTGATTTTTCAGTTCAGCATTATTGTGATACAAACATTTACAAGACTAATAGTGACATATGTGGGGAAAAATAAAACTAAATAAACTGAAATGCTCCTTCCTTGCCTGACTTGGTTTGTGTTTAATAACTAGAGTTTTATTTTAAGTGGGCATTTTTTATTTTAATGTGTGTGTATATGTGTATACCATTTTTCAGAATAGTGATTTTGTTGTGGCTTTAAAAACTTGTAAGTATGTATTTATACTTATTCAACACTTACTTTGCTTCTTTCTATTTAAAGTGTATAACTTGACAATGAGTCACCAACACTTTATAAACCAAGGAGTAGAGTTATATCTGGTCAACATGAATTCAGGTGCTTTTAGTCAATTAGCTCAAAGCAATTATATTAATATAAGGGTTTAGATGAAAAGAAAGTAAACAAAAATTTTTTTTAAATGTGGAACATACACACTAAAGGATATTCCAGTGGTTGTCATCGGAAAAGGTGATTAAGTGTGTGTTATTCAAACAGTAATGAAGATAAGTGACAAGAATAGATGTGGTCTACACACCACCTTACGTGCAAATAACTTAATTTAAAAAAATCACTTGTGGGATGACGGTCAATGGTAGATCTTGGTGATGGCTTGGAGTATTTTATTTTATTCCATGAAATTAGAAAAAGTGTGCAGGACTATTAGGTTAAAAACAACATGAACTATTTTTGAAGGTTTGATTAAAAAGTTATACTACAATTGATTTATAGGGGTTAGACGTGTCTCGTCTATAGAAGGTACCTTTGGTTACCTGATCTTGGGTTGCAAGGGGGATAAAAAAAATAATGTAGCCTAATGAGGAGCCCTGTGTTTCCTTCTGATGTCAAGCCTGTTATCAGAGATTATTAGCAGTGATTACCCAAGGTCATGAACCACATATCCTCTAGCTTCCTGCTTAATGCTTGAGTTTATATGAAACAGAAGCATGCAAGGGTGTCTTCTTCATGTAATTGCTGTAACACACAGGGTAATTACATGCGTCTTTGGAGATATGGCTGTGTTTGGAATTTGTATGAAAATGGGTGAGTTCACTGGTCACAAAGCAGCAATCACTGTGGCAACACGGAATAGTCTGCATTTTATATTCGCCATTATATAAAATGATGCAAATAGTTTTCGACATCTATTTCAATGCAGTCTACGATAGGGGCTATTCCCTTATAACTTGGGGAGGGGGGAATTTCACTGTCCTTTGTTAAAGAAATGGCAAAGTGCCTTTCTTTTCCTCAGAATTAGAGAAGATTTAGGTCAAGTTCAAATTTTCCAAAACTGGTGCTTAATTCTGTGAAAGTGAATTAGGTAAATATCCATTCATTTTCATTTATGCTCTCTATACAAAAAGGTATTAAATTCTCAATTACTTGTGGTTTATGCTCTTAGATTTAATTCTCAGTCCTGCCTCAAGCCTTTTGGGGGAGCTGAACTGTGGAAAAGAGTGAATTGGTTGATTCTTTTCCACAGGGCAAACCGTGGCAATAGGGAGCCACAGGCTACCAATGGCCCTCAAAGAGCAAACTCTAGCCTTAGTCTGGTGGGCAGGCAGCCCTCAAACATCTACCCTTGGCCCTTCTAGTGGGAAAAGCAGAATCCATAGATCTTTAAGGAAAGTGTTATTGATTCACTGTATGCATACATAGAGTCAAGACAAAGGAGAGTACCATATGCCAGCTAGCCACATTTTTCAATTCATTCTTTACAATTTTACGCCATAGGAAAAGGGCAGTAATTTAAGAACTTTGGTATGTGGGGGAATGTTATGGCTAATTTTAATTCTCAGTTAAATGTAATCCCCAAATTCTCATCTTTGGGTTTACCAATTTACTTGGTTTGAAGAGTATAAAATATTGAATAGAAACATGTTTGCCTCAATGAAATAAAATTCCCCAAAGACTTATAAATTTAACTAACAAACTTTCTAGAAATGGAGAAAACAACTGCTTTTGATTTTTTTTAAGTAGAAAAAAATGTATATCAAGCTTTCCATATTTCATCTCTATGTTATTTAAAAGACAAAAACTAAACAGGCCATCTTCCTGTCTGGAGATAATCCAACAAAGATTTACAACAGGACTATACCTCTTAAAATTGAATAGGAAGTGCAGATTTTATAGTTCATAAAATTACTTTAGGACTGGAAAAAGGCCAAAGTTCACAAGAATAGAATATTCCAAGTAAAACATTGGGATATTGTTACCTATTAGATATTATGTGGAATAAAATCTTTTTTTAGGGCTTTTTCTTTGTTCATTTAAAATAATATGAAATTGACACTGTAAAATATTTTAATCTTAGGTATTTTACATAACTGATTTTTATGACCATGTTCTTATTTATTTTACTTTTTCTCTTGTTTCCATATTTATAGTATGACATTTATATATTTTTACAAATGACATTCAGTGAAATGTAACTCTGCATTCAAAATTCTGACAGCTACATGTCTTTTGGGTTATTAATAACTCAAATCTTTGTAACCCCAATTGTTATAAAGGCAATTGAACTTCTGTTTGCAAGCTCATAGTGGAATTGCTATTGTCATCCAAAAAACATACCATAAATTGAAGTCTGACAAGCTTAGGTTTGCTAATTATGTCAGGATAGTTGGGAGAAGGTATTCAAGCTTTGAAGTCAGGAAACTAACTCTTTGTGAAAGCTGTTATGATTTGGGTCAATTTGCCTTACTTTTCTCAACTAGAAAATAGAGGAAATTATCAGTGTAATACTTACCCCCACAGTTTTGTTAATGAGGATTAAGTAGAAAAAACATATTTGCAAGCCAAATTCACAGTTTACCAAGTGTTTTCTGTGCATCCCATACGATCCTAGTTTGACCAGGAGTTCCGAAATGACTTACCTAAGGCATACAGCTATTAAATAGCAAACTGGGATTTGAACCCAGCTCTCCGGCCTCTAAATCCAGTGATTTCTCCACTAATTCACAAATAATAAATAAGGGGGCATTTCGAAAAATAGAACATACTGTAGATATAAGCAATATTATGTTAACTTGGCCTAACTGAATTCAAAACAACTTGTATAGCTATCTTATGTGATTCTGGGAAAATAGCTATGTGAATTTAACAACCCAATCAGAAAACAATGAACCCAGAATTACAGAATAATTAGTTTCTTTTTTGAACAAAAGACTGCCTGCCATTTTTAATTTAACTATTTAAATTAGTCTCTATGTGCAAAATTCTACTTTTTAAAATTACTTGCCTGTGTCGTTACCTGCTGGTGAGGTAACAGATATGCACATACCCTTGACCATTTCAAATATATGCATTTCTTCAAAGTAAATTGTGAGGTGAAATTCCATTTATTGTTTCTTATTTTTCCAACAGCTCCCTTTCTTAAAGATGGGTTCCACCACACAAAAGGTAGGAGAAATGTTTTTGAATGGGAAGGACATGTTCTCTCCAGTAGACCTGAGCCATAGTCATGGTAGGGAGGGAAGAGTGCTCGAGAGAACCCTGTGGACGCAGTTTTCCAGAGCTTATTCACCTTGGAAGCTAAGAGAATTAATTGCCTAGAATAGCTTTGAGAAATTGCTTCTCCTTCTGGGGGTATAAGAAAATCAAATAAATGGAATTTCATTACTATGGATGAAAAAGTCAGGCAAACTTTTATATTACCAATTGTTAATGCCTTTCAATTCCAAATGGCAATATTTTAAATCAATAGATATTTGTTGACTACCAATTATATGTGAGAGTTTATCCTAATTTCTCCTAGCTATAATTAAATCCCAGATAGTGAGCTTCTATTTTAAAAGTTGACTGTACAACTTAAGGCTTTAAGATCAGTTTGATATTACCAGGTTTTAAGATTTCATGCAAAAAAAAAAAAAAGGGAAGAAAGAAAGAATAATAGAAAATTCTTCATCTTGTAAACATGATTTTTGGTTCACCATCCTTAAAGCAACAATAACGTAAGGATTCAGAATATATCCCCCAATTCAACCACCACAAGAGAATTAAGTCTACCACAAGGATGTTTTCTTCATTGAGAAAGTTCATTCTGGTTCAGCCGTGGTGCAACTCAACAGCCTCTTCACCTTAAATAGCTCCCCATAGCTCGAAAGGCACAGAACAGTAGCTGAAATCATAATGGAACTGACCTATGCACACATTCTCATCGTCCAGCTGTGCAGAAGCATTTCTGAAGTAGCCCAGCCTGCATAACTCACAGTGCTGCCCTCTAGTGTTGTGTTTACAGCTCACGCAAATGACTGTATTGAGCAGATCGATATAACTGCATCGATTGGAGTGGCCGAAGCATTCACAATCTTGCAAGGAAGAACAGAAATGTATACAGAGTGTATACAGTAGCAGAGTTACAGCACACTACATGCTTGGATAAAATGAGGAGTGGAGAAAAGATGGCGGGATGGCATGACATCCATGGGATGCAACAGGACACATGGCAACCACAGGTAGCGGTGATTGGCATGGGAGTAGCATCTGTTTCGAGCAGGAGAGAAAGGTTGGACATTCAGAACATGACTGGAGAGTTTTCATTCTTGGCATACAGTATGAACAGAAGCATTTGCAGGTGTACACCTTTTAAAATTTGGGAAAGCTCTGTTGCCATTGATGCAAAATTCTAATTTTTACACATTGAGAACTACTTTGCACCACTTCCCCCATTTTTTTCTTCATATTTGCACTCTTAAAAAGAGGGAGGGAAGTATGTGAGCATCGAGGGCCTGAGCCATCACCCATGACTTCTTCGTTTAGAATCTCATTATTACTTATGTCAAGACAGTAACTTGGTCAGGGTTTCCCAGGAATTGTGGCAAATTACAAAGGGATCTAGACAATGAACCAATTCTCTATTTTTTGTTTCTTCCAAATGGTAAGAGGGAAGACAGATTTTGTAAGCCTTTCATCAGGACAAATCTGATTTTGTTTATCTGTGAGAGAAAATATAAAAAGCAGGGAGATGATTTGTATGGGAAATGTGCTCTTAAGATTTCCTTTTCACCCAAGGCTCAAGCTGAGTTTACTACAAAAGAAGGATTAGGCAGTTAGCGATTGGGAAGTCCCTCAGATTTCCCTTTCTTTTGTTTCCCCAGAATGTTGGAGGTGACTCTGAGGCTGACCTGCAACTGTGGGAAGAACTAGACAAGGAGATGGGGAAAGAGGAGGAGAGAAGTTGGGGAAGGGTGGAGAGTGACTAGATTTTCTCTCTGTTGCATCTCAGGGAAGCAAGAAGTTGTTCATCTAATTCAACGTTTTTCAAAGAAGTGGTAAAGACAAAGCCTGTACCGGTGGCAATAATGATCAAATCAGACAGAAAAAAAAAGGTGGGAAGAGTAAGTAGGTGGGAGACTAATTTGTCTTCTCAAAATATGGGGGTAGCCCTAGCTGGACATTTACGAGGAAGGCCAACCATGGTACTGTAAACCTCCTTTATCTAATCTAAAAGTTCTCCTCTTTAATTAATGTCTGGCTTTTATTTTATCTCACTAGGAAGCCAAACACAAGCCACTATTTGAGCCCATTCATTCATTCATTCATTCATTCATTCATCCATGCATTCTATTTTTCTGGGTTGATCTACCATGTGCCAGGCACTATGTGAATGACTGAGTTACCCTTTTGGCCTAGATAAATCTTGAAAGTAGTACATTTGATGGGCAGCGTAAAAATGTCAAAATGAGTAAGGAGGAGTAAGGAAGAGTAACTAGAAGAAGAGTGACTACTGCTACTCATCCTAGGGTGTGGATTCATTTAGTGCAGAGACAGTTGTTATAAAGAGATTGGACAGAGGTCAAGGTCCTGAGAGAATAAAATCAAATTTGGATAGAAGCACAGGAGGACACTGGGAGTTGTAAAGAGTGGAAGATACCAGGAATAGGGTCAGCACCTTGGGGGCTATAGATGTTTAAAGAGGAGCAAGAAAAGGGAGGCTCCTGAAAGCAAGTCACTTTCTTTAGGGGAGGTTAGTTTTGTCATGTGTCTCAGTGTGCTGGGGGTTGGGATTGGGAGGAAGCAAAAATAGAAGAACAGAGTGGGAAGGGGGTCTTGGGACTTGGATATGGGAGGTGGGGGTAAGAACATACTGCATAAATGCAGTAGTTAAGGCATGCCACATTATTAATAAAATGACAACAACAAAAATAATAGAATTACAAATCTCCAAATTAAGTTTTCTTGGAAAACAAACATTTCACCCTAATACACTATATCTCTCCATATTAACACCTAGTTTATGCTGGCATTTTTGACTTGCTAGGAAACCTAAAAGGCTTCTAGAACCTTCTTTGGTTGGGGATTTAAGATGGGGAGAAACTTTCTGGTCTAGAGCCATCCAAGAATAGAGGTTGCAGGAAGGAGATGCAATTCCCAAATCTAATTGCTTCCCCGGACCTCTCCAGAGTTTCCTGGAATTGCCGAGGAGTGGACACCAACAGCCCTGTCCTCTGACTCTCCCTCTCTGGAAGAGGTTCCTTTGTGGTAGGGGGTCTTCACATTCACCACCCCAGATTTGCCCTTGGTGCGCCCACTATAATTTATCCAGCTTTTTTCAAAGGCATCTATTATGTGCACAAATCGATCCTGGGAACTTTTTGTAACTACACAGAAGTCCTTGTTGCCAAAAAGCTTGTTTTGTGGGCAAGACAAACACATGCTTAAAATAACTAGAAAACAAAGGAGCTTGTGCAAGAAAACCAGAGACACGGAGCGATCTAAGGAGAAATTCATTTAACTTGAAGGAAATTAGGAAAACTAACTTAATGCTGGACTTCACACTGAATCTTCTGTGATGGTACATAGGGTTTACTAGGGAAAAAAAGGCGAGTGGGAGATGAGCATTTCAGGCGAAAGGGTTATAGAGCATGCAAAGGTATGAAATTGGGGTAAGTGTAGAGAAAAAGGCTGGAGAAGCTTCAGATGTAGATCCTTCATGGATGTTTGAAAGGTTCTGTAAGATCTGTTCAATGGCCAGAGCTACATGCTGAGCTGCATCTGACAATCTGATCCAAAAAAAGAGAAAATATATCCTCAGATATCCAAGTTCAACACTTTCAAGACCCAGCCCATGAATCTCCATGGACTTGTCAAATGTCACCCTATTGCCTACTATTCTTTGAATTTAGTGGATAGTATACATTTTCGTGATAATATTATTTGTTTTTGGGTCTTGTTTGAGAACCGATTTATTACTTTCAATAGGAAAAGATAAATAATAGAAGTTGTATAAGTAATTATACATAGAACCATACCAGCTAAACACCCAATATTAATAAATTTATTTTAGAAGATAAGGGGATATCCAAATGCCTTATAATTTAGGAAATAGGATAGCGATTTGATTCTTTTAAGACTTCTAAGATTCTTCTGAGACATCAGTAAGGCTGTCTTTTCTGGCCATGATCTATTTGAGAATGTAAAATGAAAAAAAGATCTTTGAAAAACATGAGAGCACTGTAGAAATGCAAGGTATCTCAAATATAATTATTAGGCTATTGTATTATTTTTCAGCATTCTGTTAATCTACCACTCTTTAGGAACTAACAGGTCTTTCCAGGTAGGCACAGAATCCTTGAATGATCATTAATGATGCAGTCTGAGCTACAGTATCATAGTAAGACCCTGCAAGGATGGTATTAATAGTTCAATAATTCTTTGACCTTCCAATTCATTGACCTACCATGTCCTCCCTTCCCTTCTTATAAGGTACAGAGTCCATAGTCTTTCTTACAGTGACTTCCTTTCATACACTTTCTTCTCCCTTGCCTCCCTAGTGCCCACCCCAGTCATAGTCTCCTGGAAAAGCGTGATACTGCTTAAGTCCAGCTCTCCATTCTCTAGGCCTACACCTCAGCAGCTATATATGCTTGGAGCTTTTCGCCAACTATTTTGAAACAAATCTCATTTTAAGTTCATGACCATACCTTAAAGGGAGCTTTGGGACTGCAAGACAACCTTTCCTGAAACAGGGGGTTTCTGGTCTACCATTCTCTCTTACCTTTCCTTCTTCCCTACTCACTGATATAGGGAAGATGTTAGGGTTTGAAGTCGACAGCCAAGAGAGAATTCTTGAGACGTCTTTGGTACAAAAAGATGGTTTTATTAAACCACAAGGACAGGTTCCGTGGGCAGAAGGAGCAGAACTGGGGTCATAAGGAGTAGCCCATTATATAATTTCAAGTTGGGAGGAGGTTAGGGAGAGCTTAAATCTCTAAGGAATTTTGGAAGCAATGTTTCCAGGACCTTAAGGGGGTTAGCTATTTTTAGGAAAAGTTCATTCATTATTGTCTAAGGAAACCTTAGTCATGAGACCCTTTAGATATATATCAGTGGGCCACATGGTTGGCGGATGATTGCCAACACATATCTTGGGGGTTTAGAGATAAAGGAATTTTTAAATGCTAAAGTAGACTTACAGGGTCCTGGGGTCAGGCTAGGATTGCCTTTTGCCCTTAGCAAAGTGTCAACATTGAAGCAGCTGGGTCCCTAAAGGAAGGTCACTCTGCCTGTTTCAAGGACTTGTCATTGGGCTATAGATAGTAAGGATATTTAATAATTTCTTTTCAGCCTTGATTTCCCACATCATTCATCTTTGTTTCCCCTCTCTCTTTTCCTTTTCTTCCTTTCTTCTCATATGTCTCAGGCTTAGTTCTTGGAACTCTTTGCTGTTTAGGTTCACCCTAGAGCCAGGGTTCTTTACCTAGCCTCATGACTTTATATATCATCTATACACTGACCTTTCTAAAATAGTTATTTCAGCCTAGATCAACTCACCAGTTAGTGAGACTTCGTCCAGACTGACCTACTCAAGTGCATTCTTAGTCTACACCTGGACATTTAATGGATATCTCAACTTCACGATGTAACAGAGCTCTATAACAGAGCTATTAGGTTACCTTCTGAAACCTGCTACTCACCCAGACAGCCCTCCCTATCCCAGTAAATGGCAATTCTGTTCCTCCAATTGTTTAGCTTAAAGTTCCTGAAGCTGTTCTTGAGAGCTCTCTTTTTCCCCCTCATCCCCGACAAACAATCAATCAGTAGATCTTGACTACGTTTTAAAATACATTCTAAGTCTCACCACCTTTTACTACTTCATCTTAAGTTAAAGGCACCTGGATTATTGCTTTGGTCCCCAAACTGCTCTCCTGGCTTCCACCCTAGTGATAGTCTCCTCTCCACACATCAGTCACAGTGACTCTCAGAACTTTAATTGGGTCATGACATCCGTTTGCTCATAATCCTAATGGCTTCCTGTGTCATTCAGAATAAAAGACTGAGTTTAAATCCATTCATTCCCAATTGATCTGGCCCCTGACCCCGCTGGTGTCTCATTACCATTACTCTCCTCCTCACTGGCTGTACAAAGCTCCATGTTGCTCTGCAGACATGCCAGGGACTTCCCCAGGGCCTTTCCGCTTGCCATGACCTCTGTGTGGAATACTTTTCCCCTGGGTATCCCCGAGACTTGCTTCCTCAGTTTGTTTGTAGGCTTCTGCTCAAACAAAGTTCTGTGACCATGTTATCGGAGGTAACAGACCCCAGCCTAAACATACTAATTCCCAATTTCTTAACCCTATCTATTTTTTTTTTGTAGAATTTGTAGTATCTGAAATGTATATTTCAAAACATTTTCTCCCCCATACTCTGAGTATAAATACATGAGTGTGGACCATGTCTGTTTTGTTCATAGATGTAAAAACAAAACTCAAAACATCTCCCAGCACATACTAAGCACTCAAAAAATGTTGTCAGTGAACATCACTGATCCTCCTGAGGTGCCTTCCTTTGCAAAACAGAGGAAGGCACGAGAGGACAGTTATATTTAAACTCATTCCTTCCCATATGACTTCCATAAGAGTCTGGCTATACCCTATATATTAAAGAGTCTAGAAAAACAACAGCTACACAACAAGATATCATTGAGTTACTGATTATTTTAGCTGAGCGTTGTCTATATGTCAATGTAGATCATTTTAGGCAGAAAAAAGGAGACTTGTAAAAATTGCCATGGTTTTACATAGTTTCCAATCTCAAATTCCACTGTAGACAAGTTTTATTGCTGTTGTGTTGACAAGCTTGTGGGGTCCTCTAGAACCCATTTCCATGGTGTGGTATGCAACCATTGGCAACACCTATTTCCTGAAAACCACCTTGTGCCAAGAAACAACATGAACCAGTCCTGCAGAATCGACTGTCGCTTCTCAGCCTCAGCACTATTTACATTTTGAGCCAAAAATTCTTTGTTTTTCTATATCTTGGAGGATATTTAGGAGCATTCTTGGTCTTTGCCTACTAGATGCAATAATAACACCCAAGCTGTGACAACCAAAGTTCCCTAGGGGGAAGGCAAAAACCTCCCATCGGACATATATGATGTAGTATAAAGGAGTGGTGATAATATGGTACTTGGAACTGGATAGTTAAGACCAGTAAAAACTAGGGATGTTTTAGAAGAAGAGTTCAGACTTAGCTTTCTAGATCAGGACTCTAGGGAAAGATTTTTTTCTGATTGACACTGGCTGGGTGGAGGGCTGGGCAAGGAAGTGTTGCCAGAAACAAGAGGTTGGAGAGATCAAGAGTGGAAGATGAAGAATGGCAGAAGAGGAGGGGTTAAATTTTCTCTTAGTGTCTTCTTTCTTAGTGTTCCCCATGTTGCCTCTAATCATGGGCTGCATTGCCTATGCAAGTATGAGATCAAGTACTCAGAATGGCACAGGTAGTTTTTTTAGCCAAATGAGACTGAGAACTCTTTACTATTCTCCCCTCACTACTTTCATAGAGTCACCATGCCTCTGGGGGGTCTTCTCCAGGGGGGGCAATGAAGAGGCTGTAGCATTTGGCCAGTCCTTACCCCACCCCCACCCTCTCTTTCAACCTGATGTAGCTTTTGAAGCTCTTCCACATAAATCATTTGATGACGATATGGATTTTTTAAATAAGTCACTAGGTGGCTTCTTCCTGCCTCTAGAGATGTGTGTGAACCTCCTTAGTGCTGTGACCCCAAGAAACTTAAGGTTCAACGATGCAGAGTCAAATTCCAGGTCAAGAGGCCTTTTGCATTTCTAGTGTGCTTGACATGACATCAAAGAGATGGAATCTGCGAGAGCCCCTATTTCTTCCTTTTCTCCTCCACTTCCTTGGTTTCTTTGTATAGATTTGCATTTCGGATAAAGAAAGAGTTCTGTCCTGTGGTCTCCATGACCGCCTTCCGCTGTGTACTCCCACCAAAACAGGCTTGACACCCTAAGAACCTGTGGCTGCTCTGTTCCCAAAGAACTTAATTCCTCCAATTTTAAATCCATTTGCATTCCCCTGAAAGGGCACTGTCCATGTTTGATATGTAAAAACACATTGTGAGGAAAGTTTAAGACATGGTTTAAATACTGTCCCTTTCCCCTTTCCCATCTTCAGACCAGTTTCATCTTTTTCTCTATACACCACAGAAGGACTGACTCAACATTAATTAAAATCGGAAAAATGATTTTTACTCTATTCAGTAAGGAATAAAGAAACTGTTATGGTCATTTTCACCAAGTGGATCAAACTAAATCCAATTTTGATAATAAATATATTTCTTTGTAAGAGGTATTTCATGAAAAAAAATCAAAAACATGACATAAGCCCGACAGTCAAGGGTAGAAAACAAGACACACCTGTCACATAGGACATTTAAAGGAAAATGGCAAAATAAAAACAGGAGTCTTTATGTTTCCTGAAAAATCTTCATTCTGTGAATGACAGATGCTAGCTGGAATGGGCTATTCATGAGTCACAGATGAGATACTGCTTGCTTTCATTTAAAGAAAGCAATATAACTATTACTTTCAGGTCATAATCAATGCTTCGCCCGGTGCAGATCTGCACTGGTATTTACTCACATTCATTCCAAACAATGGAAATAGAAATTACAAGGTATTTCATTTGTCACAAAGTCAAATAGGCACAAAACATGGAACCTGCCATTCTGTTCTCATGAAAAGCATCCTTGAAACTCACTGTAAATGAGTTTCCTTATTTTCAATGCAAATGAGCAACGATGTTAGTACTCTAACATTCATGTTCTAAACAGGATCCTAAACTGTTTAATGCTTATTCACACATTAATGTTTCAGAAAACAAATGTTGCAGCATTTTTAATTTACAGCAGTCAAGTTTTGAGTGAAGTTTTTTTTTTTCTCTTACAGATGACATTCTCAGTACTATTTGATGCATTGATTGGAATCAGTCAACATGCCTCACCGAGAAGCTGATGGGTACACTTCACAGATATTCCAGATTCATACAGTGCAATGTTTCACAACACATAACACCATGAAATCACTGTATGAATCCAAGAATTCCTACCTCTCTTGTGGTTTGCAACTTGAACAGAAGAAACTGTTGACAAAGCTAATTTGGGAGCAACTGGATAGGTTTAAAAGAATGAACAGCACATTAGAAACAATAGTGAAACGTTCAAACTGTAATAACTTATCATCAACCCACTCGAAAAGTAGTCCTCAAGGAAGACACTATTTGTATATGTTGTTTCCGGGATTTGGTTTCAATCACAAAGGAAGTCTTGTATTTGGCTGAAAATGCTTTAAGAGTGTCCATAATAAAGTTTAGAGGTTTTATTTTCAGAGGCAAAAAGAAGTACCATTGAAGTTAAGAATCCAGTTATGTAGGGATTTTTCCAGGAACAATATGGGTATTAGGATCCCCTATTTTCCCTCTCTTAAAACAGTAGTTGTATTGTAATTTGCAATCTCATCGCCTCAATTCACTGTGGTCAGTCTCTCTGTGTCACCAAAAGCTCATCTGCATATAAGACAGTTTGAATTATTTTTGTTGAACTGATTAGGAATCAGAACAGAATCACAATGCTCAACCATCTGGCCCTCAGTCTCAGAGTCACCTAGAATCTGTCTACCTTTAAAAAATGTAGTCTTCTTCTCCACATTTATTACCTTTGTGATGATATCAGTTCACTAATGGCAGAGATTTCGCTCTAAGTTGCCTGCCATTTCTTTTCCAATTATTCATGATGAGTTGTTTGTGAAGAGAGCAAAAGCAGGGTAGAGCCTGATGTTCTTTGCAGATGTTGACAAGATAAATTACAGCTACACAAAACTGGCCTCCACTAGAAAGTGCACCTTGAGCTAAAATTCCAAGTTTAAGCACTTTATTCAACTGCGCGGCTTCTCAAATAAATTCATTTGAACTCATTTTGCAGTCTTGAAAAAATTGCACCTGGTATTAACTGGAGATTTCTGAAAGTTTTCAGTGCTGTGATACTGACTGAAAACATAGCAAAATAATTAAGTGGGTCTGTTTTAGGTTTGAACAATGCATAATCTTGTTCATCTCAAAACTCACTGTGGAGAAGTGTTAAGTCTTAGATCCCGTCTTGTATAATTTGTTGAGCTATGAAATTCAATGGGAAATACTGAGTGACATTTCACTGAAGATGCTCTCACTGAACTTGCCAAGGAATAAAGGCACTAAACCTCCCCCGAATCCTCACAGAATTATACTAATAGGGGTGAGCTTGATCTGTATTTCTTCTTCCACGTATGTATGCAGAAACTTGAAAAAATTCATTTGGAGCAGATGATTAAGATAATTCTATTTGCTACTAATATATGTATCTAGGACAGTCTCAGTTTCATCACTCTGATCAAGGACTGAAAATGCAGCCCTTCCAATTTGACTCCCCAACAAATTGCTAATGTATTTTGTTTTGCTTAGCAGCTATTTCCTGGTTCCTCCTTTTGCTCATTTCCTCCTCCATCTGTATTCATTAGAGTTTAAAAGGAACATCCTGTATGTAATGAAGGAAGGTAGAAGCCAAAAATGTGCCTTTTTTTTTTTTGAGAAGAAAGTAGGCAAAAGAATACAATTTTCCATTAAAATAAACTCCTATTTATACACATCTATGTATATCTATAGGCTAGACGTTAATGGGAGGTTAACACTGCACTGCATCTTATGAGTTTCATTGCCCAGTTTTTAGAAGTTCTATTTCTTCCAGTGTAATCACATTGCTGTCAGTCTTGCCTTTTTACGTATTTACTTAGTTTTGATATTAGAAGTCAGAAAACAATTACAGCTCTAAGGACAGACAGAAAGCAGCCTGCCCTTAATGCTAGTAGAAATGACTGTTAATTCACAGAGGATTAAAGGGGGAGCCCCAACAGAGAAAGATATACTGTGATGTGGAAGAGAGAGAGAGAGAGAGACAGAGAGAGAGAGAGACAGAGACAGAGAGACACAGAGAGACAGAGAGAAAGTCCAAATTTATGCCAGTCAATATGGAGCAACAGTAAAATAAAACAGGTCTTTTAGGGGTCACAATGCATCCTTTGTATATCCCCTCTCCCCCCAATCTTCAATACAAATGACGTACCAGTCAATTTGGCTAAGAAGAGCAAAAGGGAGACAATGGAAGGATGCCTGTACCAACTCACAAGTTTGTAAGACTTATTATTTACATTCCAAACTGTGATGGCAACAGAACTCCAGGATTCTCTAGGGACTGACAGACATTCAACCTAAATTTGATAAAGTGCTTATAGTTTCTATGTCATCTAATTTTTTCCTATGTCTTTCACTATAATATTTCCAGGATGCTCTTCATATCAGAAATAATATTTCAATCATGATTCTTTCAAAGACATGGCATTCATGATACTGCTTTTATTTAGTGCTAAAAAAATAGTATATGGGATTTCCCCCCTAAACATGTGGGATTTTATGTCAGTAGGAATTTTACATGCTCCTACCTTGTTTTGGGTTAGAAACCTCAAGGGAAGAAATATTCGGCCATATCCTATTAAACTTTGGAGGATCTGCATGCATCAGGAAAAATCAGGGTACGTTATTTTCAGCTATAATGTCATTTGGCCTAAACAGAAAATTATATGGACGAAGACACAAACCACACATCTGCTCTTTAACTTGGTTGTGGATGCACTTAACAAAACATGACTCCCGTACCAAACAAGAGCAAGCAATTGATGATTCCCAAAACATTGAATGGACATTAAATATATAGCCCCTTCGCTAACAAAGTTATATACGTTTACTTTTGCAATAAACTAGCGTGTTCTTACAAATAACCAAATAGGGACTTCAGCATTTCAAACCGTTATATAAAGCTGGTGCCTGAAACTAGAAGATAAGGCGAAAGAAATAACTTCTCACTTGAGGATTCCATTCTCTGCAATTTATATTTACAGATATGAACTGGTTGCATTAGTCTTTCATGAGAGATTCTTCAGGGTGTGTTTTAAGTGTGAGCCATTATCTCTGCAAAGAAGTGGATTTATTTCCTATTTTTATTTATGCAATTTCTCAGAGAAAGAAAGGGATCCTGGTGATTCTGCCTTAAGGAGAACAGAGCAAGGTGCTTCTGATCATAGCTAAGGTTCATGTGTGTAGATGTATATATATGTCTTTATGATTTTTTTTTAACCTCAGCTTATGTTCTAGAGTTTTTGGTTCCAATCCAGAAGTCATTATAAGCATTGTTAACTTGAGAATTGATGTTCTTTCTTTTTTAGATTATGAGAGAGAGAGAGAGAGAGAGAGAGAGAGAGAGAGAGAGAATATATATATATTCTGGAAAACCAGAATAGCCAGGTTTAACATTGGACACTTTCAAATTACTTTTGTGAAGGTGTGTAACTATTAAAGTGGTCATTTTATGACTCCAGTATACCACCCATTCAGATCAGCTCAAAACTCCATCTGTTGTGTGGTCCTTTGGGCCCGCCCAAGTCCACAAAAAGGGCTCTCACCTCTAAATGGCTATAGCATGTTACTGACTGTGTTCGTGATTTCTCACGGGTATGTGGATAAGGCATGAGATTTAATATTGTTAGTTTAAATTTCATAGGTCTATTTCTCATCTCTGTAATTAGATTGGATCTCTTTAAGGAAGGGCAAAGGCAGGCTGGTAGGAGGCCTCAGTAAATATCTAATAATTCAGTAATTGATATCAAGTGGGTAGGCTACTGTAAACAGGAATTATCAGATTGTTTCCTCCATAATTAGATTATAACAAATAACATTCTTGCAAGGCATGGTACTTTCACTATAACTTTGGTTTTTAAGTATTTGTTTAAGAAGCTGATCTGCGTGTGTGTGTGTGTGTGTGTGTGTGTGTGTACAGAGGTAGATGGAATCTTAATATTGACATTACTGTATGTGACAAAATTGAAGAATGAAAGAAG
Organism: Spilogale gracilis; assembly: GCA_004023965.1. Lineage (NCBI taxonomy): Eukaryota > Metazoa > Chordata > Mammalia > Carnivora > Mephitidae > Spilogale > Spilogale gracilis. The sequence goes on from PITA01018628.1 coordinate 21,640, forward strand.
AATGTAATACTATTTTCCACATTTGTATCCAAGTGTTACCAACCACCTAGATACTCAGTAACATATAGGTAGAATATTCAAGCTATTGACTGAATGTTACTTTTCTCTTGAGTGTCCTGGTGCTGGGTAGATACTGGATTAACAGAACACCTTAATTTATGAAGCTAATTTTCAAGACTCATTTTTCAATCGACTTGGTGTAAATTTCTGTCTTAGATTTCTTGGCAAAGCTTACTAACAAAATAATCATATTACTTAATTTAAGGTGTATTCCATATTCCAACATATTAAATATTTGCTTATGCCTATTTTTAGCATATTCTTTTCCAGGTGTTTTATAATTTTTCCCTGGGGGACAAAGGCTCAACTTTAAGGGTCTTTCTGTATGTACAAAAAGTTAACATAGGTCATTCTGCTTCTAAATTGTTAACTACTTGACTGTATGGAATTATCAAGTTAGATACCTCAGTTACTATCTGATCTCTACCTAGAATAGAACTTTCCTCTGTATTGCATACTTAAAATGGTTTCTTGTGGGAGGGAAGGAAGGGAGCCCTTGTGTTGGCCAGGAAATAGAATTAGACATTTTTTCCCCAAATAATTTCCATTATGTGGGATGCCTAGCTTTCTCAACCATCAAAACTCAGAGCCGCCAGCAGTCATACCATGTGAAAATCTTAATCTAATCTATACATAACTCTGGTGGGATAAAATTTTATGTGCTGATTTTTCCTTGGGAGGAAAAATGTCCTGAAAAAAAGATACTGAAATTTGTGGTCTCTTGTTACAGCATGTTACTGTCTGTGCAATCATGTTGCAATATTTGGCCTTAATGGGATTTTTAATTTACTATCTTATCTTATCTTATTTATTTATTTAGTAGGCTCTACACCAAGCATGGAGCCCAATGCAGGGCTCAAACTCACGACCCTGAGATCAAGATCTGAGCTGAGATCAAAAGTCAGACACTTAAACTGACTAAGCCATCTTATTTTTAAAAATTTTTGTTTTTCTTATAATGGCAAGGCCAAGTAAGAAAACAACTTAAAATTAGGCAGTTATTTTCCATTCATTCTTATTATTCTAAAATCCTGGCTCAAATAAATGTTTAATCAATATGACTAACAAATGCTTAATACCCAGGAGTAAATTGGCACATTGGAGGTGATATTTATAGTACAATTGAGACAAATTCTATGTTATCATATCCAATTCTAGTGAAAATCTTCGTATAGTATGTAGCCTCTGAGAATTTCTAGCTAGTGGGCCACTTGTTTCAAGTAGGTGGAAACTACAAATAGAAAACAAAAATTATATTGCATTTACAGTATTGTGTTGCCTCTTTGGAAGAACTGTGGCAGAATTTATTAATTTTGTTTTGTTCATGAATTAACTAGGGCATATCTATGGGTCACTTCTAAGGTCTGGGAGCGGCAGTTTGTTGCAGGCAAAGGGTACTGTGAGTCAGAAAAAAGGGATTTGATTCCCGTTCTACTACTGGGAACTGTCTGACTGTTAATTTCTCTAGATTTCAGTTTCTTATCTGTGAATAAAGGTGCTGGACTAAAAGGTCTCCAAGGTTTCCCTCGGCTATTAAGTTCCATCACTCCAGTGATTCTCTCATGGTCTAGCTGGGTCCCACTCAAGTTCACGGAAGGATAAAGCCTATTGCTCTTTGGAGAATCTAGGGGACTAAATGGGAAGGGAAAATTATTGCTCCCTGTTTTGAGAGTGGATATTTTGACTGTTGTAGTGAAACCCAAACTGTTCTGGGTGGGGGAGGGATCCCCACATGTGTCCAGTGGGGTTGTAGATGACCAGTCAGTCAAGAACAGCCTTTTATGGAAATCCCTATTTCTTAAGGATACTGGCACAATACCTCTGGGGAAATGGACTGGACCCATCTTGCTGATTTCCTTGACTAGACGCTAAAGACTGGCTCTAGGAGTATGGACACCATAACCACATACTCCACAACTGTCCCCCTAAAAAAAGAAACGAAATATCTGGAATGTCCATCAGATTCTATTACTCTATTATCATAGTTGAATTTTCAAAGTACATCTATGGGAAGCTCAGAAGGTCTCAGAGAGTATCTATTTACAGGAGATTTTAAAAATATCTGGCACATGTAAGTAGAGGTCGGGCTGGATTAGAAGCCCAGTTTTGCCACTTGGACAAGCGCATTAATTTATCTTTGTCTTTCTCATGTGTAAGATGAGGATGATGTCATTATCTTCTGGTTGCTCTCAAGACTCTGTGGGTTAGTATTAGCTTGACATTGTAGTAAGCATTCAATAAAGTTAGCTCGTATTATCTCATTTGTGATTGCTGTTGTAATAAAAATCAGATTACTGTAGTATTAACAGTCCTTCCTGAATTGAGGGAGAGAAAATAATGTGCTGCTCCTATATTTTGCAATCTTAATTATTCCCAAAGTGAATGGTTCTGATATGTAAAAAAAGCTCAATTAAGGCACAATGTCCTTTAGGGAATAATCCAGTTTTAGGGCCTCTATTGATTAATACTACTGTTCAGAAAGCAATAGAAATGACTATGGGGATACTTTGAAAGAGATTTATTTTTTAATATTTAAAGATAAAATGTTAATTTCCAAGTTTCTTTCAGTTTAGAAGCACATCAATTTTCACTATAAAACAAACATGTATCTTATCTGAATTTTGTTTTTTGTCAGGGAGAGAATTCAGAAAGCTGTTATGTGACAGTTTGGGTGTAGCACTTCAACCTTGTTTTTGTGAATCAGAAAACCGAGATTCTAGTTATAAAAATGAAACTTTGAAAGAAAAAATTCCACCTTCGTACCCCCAGGAAAACTCTGCTCTGTATATTGGAGAGAACTATGTTGAAGTTGCTGAAATTGACCATCTATTGCTGATGCCATAGTTTATCAAGTTACTAGGCCAGCTTGAAGCGGAAGGCTAAAAACATTTTACTCAAATCAAGAAAGCTTTAGAGGTAGGGTTGTTTTAGAATATCAAGTCATTTCCTATCATTCATTATATTCCCTTTGTATGAACTGTAGGCAGCTTTTAAAGTGGGCACACTTTAAACACTGATTGTGACCGTGATACCCCATTTTTTCCCTAGAATGGTGTACCATGTAGAATTTAATACATTAGTAATTTCATCAAATGAAAAGGCGAATTCTAATATGGTAGAATGTGAAGAGTCCCATCTTGGCCACTGTCCAGATGAGCTGGACAATTCATTTAAGTCTTAGTTGCTTTATCTATAAAATGATGATGTTGGATGAGGGCTCTTTGAGTTTCCTAAAAATACTAATTTTTACTTAATTTTTAATATTCTAAAATATGGCAGAAAATGGGGTGCCACCATGGATATGAAAAGCTACTGCTGAGGGGATGTTAGTGGGCCTTCCTCCAACATCCTTCTTCCGGGAGAGTGTGAGGAAAATATTAGGGGGAGGCTAAGTCACAAGTCCCTTTGGATTTATATAGTTCCTCCTGCTATTACTCAGGGAATCTGGAAACATTGTTGATGCCTAGAAAGGAATCTATAGAAAACCCTGAAGCTCTTTAGAAGAAATCTCTGGGGCCTGGAGGTAATCTTATCATCTTCACAGCAAGCTGCCTACCCTCAGAAATACAGTGTCATTAAACTGGTGGGGAAGATGTAGCTTAATGTGATAGTGGTAGGCCTGTCCTTGAGATGGCACACAGCATTTTATTTTTGCTATAAGTGGATATTTTGATAAAGAAAAAAATTGAATTTTTACTGTCATAAAATATGTACAAACATGTTTCACAATTTGCATAGCAACTTTCATGAGCTGTCTCATGTTCTGGACTATACGTGACATCTCTGCATTTCCCCTCTTCCTCAGAATACTGAGGATTTTTAGTGGTGGAGGAAGAGCATATATTAATGGGGTGGAGGGTCACAGTCCCCTACCTACTCTCCTCATGCATGATGTTTGTAACTTCTCTTGACAACACAGTGAGGTACAAGAAAACAAACCTCTGTTTTTCTCCATGACACTAAATTTCCCTGCACAAAAAAATGGGTCTATAAAGGATCAGCAGGTCTAAGGTACAGCATGGTGGATTGGAAAGAGTCTGTGGTAAGAGTAAATAAATCTAGAATTTTCCTTTCTAACCTCTTCCATTTGGTAAAAGGTTATGAGCATAACACTTGGAGTTAGACAGGCCTTTCTCATCATATTATATAGGTCAAGTTACTCAGCCACTCTGAGCCTCAGATTCGCCATTTGTAAAATGGAATTCTGTAGACATACGGGAACATCTCCCTACAGTTCTGAGTGAAAGCTCTGTCTAATCTCAGGAAGTGAAGCAGTTAGTTAATTGGCCAGCTCCTTATTTATACTCCAAGAAGATGTCAACAATTCCTACACACTTAGTGCAGAAGTTCACTGCTACGTGCTCGAAGGTTCATCGTGGGACCTTTCAGAGATCCTGGCAAATCTTTGGTTAAGCTAGGAATTTCCTGATGCCCCACACAGAGGTAATAGCAGATAGCAGCTCACACTTAAAAAGGGGCTTGGCATTCTAACTTCACCTGGGAGGAGGTTAATGCATGAAAAACGTCAATTTGCTCAAGGTAGGCAATGCCTGATAACATTGCTGAACCGCTCCTTTTCTTTTTTCTTTTTTAAGGTAAGGGATACCTGCCCTTCCCTTATTGTAATATTGGATGTATTCTTCAGGATTAAAGCAGCAGCTATGACCTAATGTTCATTCAATTTTAGGATAACCACAAAGGTTTCATGAATATGAAATGCTAGTTACACAAATATGAAATGGATCTGTGATGAGGATACTGGGCACACGCTATAACAACGTTCCAAAGGCACTTCACCTGGGACCTGAGCTTTCCTTCCAGAACATCAGCAAACAGTTCAAAATTAATGTAGCACCCCATGCAATTTGCCATATAGCTACACTAGCCTGAACATTTTCTTCCTCATTATATAAAATCTAATTAGTTAAAGGGCAATTCAAATGAAACTTTTATTTGGGGGATTTAGAAGTATTAAAGCAAAGGGAAAAAGAAAACAAACAAACACTGCAGCTCGCTGGATAGCATGAACATGCTTATTAATAACCCTTGGGTGGAGAAATGATTAACCTTGTTATTTCCCTCACGATCCAGGTTTCTACAGTAAACGGGTGCTGAACGAAAATATTTGGATGCTGTCTGGAAAACAACTTTTACAAGGTCTCCAACTGGCATCAAATATTTTCAAGTAAGAAAACATCTCTGGGTTTTCTCTCCAGGCTGATGGATCCCTGCGGGTAGCACTTCCCTTGTTTAACAGCCTTGTCAATTAAATCAAATTAGAGGTGAAGTTTTAACTTCAGGATGAAGGCAATGCTCATTATAAAAGAAAACAGGAAAATGGAATATTTCCCTGAAGTAAACCATTATTTCTAATCGAAACAGGTAGAGAGGAGGGGACAGCCAAATATTCTATGCTTTATAAACCATGATCTCAATCACTCAAAAGTAATTTAAAGAAATAATGTATACTTGGGTTCCCAGAATGTTTACATTTCTCTCTTGTTGCTGTTCTTAAGACATATTGTTATTTATTTAAAAATGCCAAGTTGTTTGAAATGGTGTTTCCTGATGTGATCATTCATGTCAATGGATGGCCTACCTTTAATCTCTAACTCAATCTGTCATCTCCTTTCTTTAGTGATAATCACCCACACAAAGCTATTTGCACATGAGGCCAGTTCTTATTCTAATTATGGTCCTTATAATATACTGTTTAACATAATTAGGGAAATCACTTGCTTTTCAGGACTAAGGAGCAGATAATATATGCTAGAATGTAATGATTAGTTTATCACTCTAGCAAAAACATCCACACCAAACCAACTATTAATTTGCATCATCAGCATCAACAAATGTTCACTTGGATAAAATTGTGAATGTTTATTTCTAAGTGTGAGATACATTATATATATATATATATATATATATTTATTTATTTATTTCTATATATACCTGAATGAATTACTGCCACATTAGGTAAAGTAAAAACAGAGATCACAAGGCTCAAATGACTGTAGATCTATTTTGGGATTCATTAATTGCTGACAATATCACCAGTATTTTTTCAGCCACGGCCAAAGCACATCAAAATGACCAAGTTTTAAATCAAGAAACTCAGAAATGGTTGGGAAACCTATTTCCTAAAAGATAGACAATAGCAGGTACACATGACCTTAATGGCAAATTTGTTTGAAAAACATTTTTAGCAGATGATCGGAAAGGATGACCACTCTGTCCATACATTTGAACCTTAATACTGGTGTTGACAGTTTGAGATCTATACTGAAATCTATTAGGGCTCCAGAATCTTTAGTCATTTTGCATACAGCATCTGTATGTGAACTTATGGTTACATACATCAATAACTTACATCGATAATATGTATCATTCACTTTCCTTGAGGTATGCTTTGATAATGGGAGTCTCACAGGTGTTACATCCGTTATAATGGCATTGTCTATATACTGGGTGGAATCATGCTCATTGATTCCTTCTTTGGGATAAAGGGCAGAGCCCTGGCAAACACTCAAACTTAGTTAAAAATTCAAGCAACTCATACTTCTCTGGCTTATACCTTGGAAACCCATTCCTGTGCCCTCTAGAGGAGGCAGTGAGTCATCTATTTGTGAATTCTTGCCCTTTGGAGAGGAGAGGAATCCACTAGTGGACCCAATGAGCACCTATGAGCCCACAAAGGAGGAAGGTGGCAATGCCATGGACACAGCCCAGAAGATCCTATCCTGTTTGATGGCTTTAATTGTAAATCCCTTGATTTTAAAGCCAGCAATCGGCAAGCCAGTTGTGTGTGATGTTGGGTGACTCGTGGTAGCCTCGACTCCCTGTTTGCTGGAGAAACCTGAGGGAGCCCCCACTGCACTCCAAGCAGAGCAGCCAGAGGCATAAGGAAGGCAGGTTACAAACAATCATTTTTTTTGTTAGCGGACTTCCGTTAGGTGGTAAGAAGTTAAATTTTCTTAGGTTCCTGATCAAAAAGGTGGATACATTTTCCAAAGGCACCACAAAGCATCCTTTCAGGTCACCAGTGATTTTGAAATAAAACAAAGCAAAACAAAACTGGGATTTCCTGACTCAGTGTGTAAAAGGTCAACATCTGCTGATGCTCAGAGATGGGGCACATGGTGGAGGCGGCTGGATGAGATGTCCAGTGAGCAATACAGTCAGAGATCCCATGCAACACACGACTGACACTCTGAACAGAAACACACCCCAGCGCCAAAGAACTACTTTCCATGCATCCATTTCTGAAAATCTGACAGGTCCAGCCCACCAGGGCAGCCTCAATAATACGGCTCAGCTGCCTGCCCCTTGGGCCCCTTTTGTTCCAAGAGGTATATATATAAATGAAATTGTCAAGGCCTGAAAGGACCCCACTATGGGAGGGGTGTGTGTATCTATATATGTTTTGTATGCATACGTAACATACATAGACAGATACACAATTAGGCAAATGCCAGGAAATACTAAAGCAGAACACAGGGACTGTAACAGTTGAAGATTTCACCTACGAGTCTGTAACATTGATGCGGTTTCAACAAGATCCTACAGATCAGGCAGCAGCTCCAGGCTGCTGTCTAAAAGGAGCTGAACACTACCTCTATTTACAAAGCCAATGACTCTCACGGCATTTCACAAGTCTGGTGCTTAACAGATCTGCGCCCAGGCCTGTTCACAAGCTTAAGTAAACTGGCTCGATTTACAAATTGGAAGTCCTGACTGCATTTATAAGAAGTGGGAAGTTGTTTTATCCAAATTATCAGAGTATTGCGTTTAAGATGGATGTTGAGTGTGCACCGCAATCACCCCAGGTGGCCTGGCACCCATGACAAAATCTGTGAGGTGTGAGAACTCAGTGAAAATTCTTCTCTTCATGTACAGTGCATAATCTCTGTCTCCTCAGCACTCTGTTCTGAATAGGTTATTCAGCAGTCTACAAAGGATCTAGCCATCAGAAAGAAAGGGTGTGAAATATAAAAACATGTAAGATTCTGCTCTGCAAAGCTGTGGGGCATTTCCTTAACGAGCATTTCAGGCTTGGTGTTGGGGTGTCATTGTTTTACATGTAAACAAAGAGCTACAGTCTGGTCCTCCCCGAATTGCTGGGAGAATGCTGTTTGCAATGGTACCGGAGAGTTGTTTCATAGAGGCTGGAAGAAGGATTTTCTTTCAACTGCTTCTATTTCTACTAAAAGATTTCTTGCAGGAATTTCTACCAGCGGGATTCCTAAATGCTGCATATATTTTTTATACCTTGTTTGTTATCAAACTTTAGCCTAAGTAGTCAGGAAAAGATGGATCACTGTATTTTCAGAGGGGTAATGGACATACTGACTTTCCCCCCCTTCATTCTTCCAGAAAGACTAATGATCACCAACCTGCCTCTTTCAGGCCTTCACAAAGATTGGAGTGTAATAAATTACTAAAATTCTTTCCCCATGGTTTCATGGCGTTTTCTTTGGGTTCTAATGAATATGCCTAAAGCGTTCATTGGTATTCATTCTCTGCTTTTAAAAATTATGGGAGAAATCCATATCCAGTCCTAAGGAGAAAGTTCAATTTGTTGTTGGTTACTAAGTATGAGTAAATAGGACTGTTTATATTTTTGCTAAATGAGCTGTGGCACCTCTTGAAGGTAGTGACTATTATATCTGTGCTCTTACCCTGTCTGTGTAGAGAACACACACAACAGTTCCATTCACAAAGATAATACCCTCTTACATCAGAAATGGACACTGGGAAAATAGATCTTAGGAGCTCAACAAGAAAACAAAGCTAGCCTAGATTTGGTTTGGTGACTTTTTTCTTTTCTTTTCTTTTCTTTTTTTTTTTTTTTTTACTTACTACCGATACTGGAAATACTGGGGATACCTGGAGAGAGAAAACAATAAAGAAAAACTGTTAGTTATTAATACATGCCATCTTTAACTTAATATAGACATCTCAGAAATATAACACTTAATAGCATTCAGATCATTAGGAAACATGCAACATGCACAGAAAAAGCAAGATATCTATTCATCATCCATCAAAATCATCTTGCTTTCACTCTAGAACTCTTGAACTTAGCAGGGTTGGAAAATTAATGCTCAACTTCAACAGCTGGTTGAAGACAGCTTCATGACATCGAACACTGTGTGCCTACCTGTAAGGTTAATGAACATTTGTACGTGGTTCAAAACAGGCTTTAAACTAGGCTTATGCTCTGGGTAGAGAGTGCCAAACATACAGCATGTGGACCTGCACATATATACCCACATATGCACCAGATCTCTGTAGATGTGTTTGGAGATGCATATGTTAGCTGTTGAAAGTCATTTGGCCTTCTATTTGATTAATTTCACAGAGCCGTCATTTTTTAGTCCTCCTTTATGTGTCAGATATGTGGATTAAACTCTGTAATAGAAACTTAATTGAGCAGAATAATTCAAGAATACATTAGGTTGTTCATATTGATCATGGACTTCATCCATTCTCCCAGGTTCCACTTCAATGTACAGGTTGTGCGAAGGTGGTGGGACCATTTCAGAATGCAATGGATTTGGTACAAAGGTGGACAGGAATTTAGTCTATCCCCTGAAAACTCCTAGCCAAGAGCAGGGGCACGGGAAGCAGGCTGTTCGGTTTTGAAGCTGACCGTGTGATCTTGGGCAAGCTGCTTGTGCTTGGTTTTCCACCTCTTAGGGTTGTTGCAAGGATACACAAATGGATGTATGTAAAGCCCTCCAAGGGTTGCCTGGCGGGGAGTGTGTCCTCTACTGGTCTTTGCTATGGAGGACTGTTATGATCCAGTCACTTCAGCAAGCAAGCAACACTGCAATAGATATTGCTAAGGAAGAGTCAGAGATTTACATCTTCTCCACTAAATTTGGGTCATGGTGTGGATGGGAGCAGGGGATGGGATTCGGACAGAAGCGAGTAACAGTCCTGCTTGACAAGGGACCAGCTAGGAGACTTCAGGCAAGTTCCCAGCCTCTCTAGGCCTGTTTCCTCACCACCTGAAAGGGGTTAATACTATCTACTGTATAAGGCTGCTGTGAGGATTGAATGAAATAATCCATAAAAACGTCTGACACATGGTACGTAGCCAGTAAGTGATAGTCGTTAATGAGCTGTGCAGGCTTTCTCCACATCACTGGAGTGTAGTCCTAACAGGTGGTGAATGTAAGAATCATTAGACCTCTTTTTTCGTATTTATCTTCGAACAACTGCCCTCTGCTTGTTTTAACATTTAACATTTAACATAATGGGTTTAATCATTGTAACTTACTCTGAATTTTTGAGCTGTGTAGTCTTTAAACCCAAGAGCTATTTCTTAATAGGAAGGGGAGAGCAGAAGGGACGAATTAAAGCTTACCATGATTTGTTTTTAAACCTTGGGAGGAATAAAATTTTATCTTTAGTTATTAAGTACATTCAAAATCCCTTGATTTTAAATGCACAGAGTTTAGGGTCCTTCAGCTTAATTACTGATCACTCTCCCATCCAAATGAGAAATTGGGATTTCCATTTCTGTGTGTGTTTTTTTAAAGATTTCATTTATTTATTTGACAGAGAGAGAGATCACAAGCAGGCAGAGAGGCATGCAGAGAGAGAGGAGGAAGCAGGCACCCCACTGAGCAGAGAGCCTGATGTGGGCCTGGATCCCAGGACCCTGAGATCATGACCTGAGCCGAAGGCAGAGGCTTTAACCCACTGAGCCACCCAGGCGCCCTCCATTTCTGTGTTTTAACTCTTGTTCTCTGAACTGAATTTCAAGCTGAATGCAATCTCTTCAAAGGGCTGCTGAATTCCTGACCCCACACTTCAGCTGACTATCTTTGCTGCAACATGACAGTGACTTGGTACTGAATCTTTCCGTTTTTTTTTTTTTTTCCTTTGTAAATCCCCTGTTGAGCGAGGTATGATGGCAGCATCATAATTTTAGTATCAATTGCAGAAGCTCCAAAGTTCCCCGTGATTGAAAATCCAGCTCCATTGGAAATGCTTGCCTTTCGTAATCGGTCAAAGAGAATGGGAGTTACGGTGGCAGGAAGAGACTTTCTGGGTGTTTTCAAACTTCCCTGGAGTTAGAGGGTCATGCATAATGCAAGGCGAAGTTCTCAGGCTGTTTGGCCAGATGCAATGGCGAACCAACCCACAAGACTCTTTGATGCAGTACTTGCTGCAGCTGAATACTCAAGAAAGAAGTAAAAATGTTTCCATTCCTTTGGGGATGCCAGCGCAGGGAGAAATGTTCACTGCAGCTCTACAAGGCTCTCCAGATGAGGCCATTATGAGATCCTATTTTCCTCATAAAGATGTTTTCTATTCCCTAACATTTTGGATGCTTAAAATTCAGCCTCTTCCTCATTTGGGGGCTTACAACTTTTTGAGGTGCTGTCAGGTGAGTTGCTTTCTATTCATTGCTGTAAAATGGGAATTGCTTGGAAAAGATTTTTAAACTTTTCATTGGGATAAAGATTTTGGGAGTAGCAAATAACTGAACACCAGGGGATGCCCATTAGAATATTTTCAGAGGTTATGTTTTTTTCCCCAAATGCTTCTTATTGTAATGTTCAAACGCCTTGCTTTTTGCTCCCTATAGACACCTAAAGAATTTAATAAACCCACAGCATCCATTAAAAAAGCTACAGGGAAGCCAAGAGATGCCTTCCAGATGTCTAAGGAATAAGACAAGGAGGTTAAAATTCATTTCATGAGAGGTGGGTTTCTTTGGGGGTCTCGAAGGGATGAATCAATGAATGTAATTCCATTTTACAACAGTGACAGTGCCTATGAACCAAGGGAATGAGAGCCAGATTATGCTCAGGGAAACTGTCTAGACACGCGTTGGCAGGTTTTTTGTTTGTTTGTTTGTTTTTGTTTTTTTAACATTCCCTTTGAAATGACAAGCATTATGCAAACAATATTTTCGTCTTTAAAACTGAGCTTGGAAGCTACCACTTCCCTTCCTCTCCATCTCCCTGATGTGACTTAGCCACTCCCTGTGATTGCACACCTCCTTGTCAGGCCTTCCTGAGAAACTTACCAACTGAACATTTATAATTGTTCGTATGTTTGCCTGGGAAGTCTAAGGGGCAATCCCCATGTCTCGTTCCTTTCTGTATTACTAGTATCTTCCTGGGACAATACCTGATGCAGAAAGTCTGCTTGATGTCTATTTGAGCAAAACTTGATCACTTGTTACCAAGTTACCAAGAATTTTGTATCCTAGTGAAAATACTTTTGGTCATAGTGTGATCTTGTCCCACAGAAAATGTTCCATGGAAACATCTTTCAGAGTTCCGTATGAGTGGATATTTTTGTTCTCGCTGAACATTTCCTCCATTCCGATAACCAGAGTTAGTCAAGGTACAGATGTCCCTCACAACTTCATCTTCCAAAAAGTGCAAGAGACTCAAAATGCATCCTAGTACTCCACTGGGTAAACTCTCTCCATCTTCGGCTTATTTACCTTCTATTGCTCCTCTCACATCGTCCTTCTTAATCTTCTATTTGGATATTCTTATTTGTATTTGTCTTTTTCCCTAAACCACCCTGGGGCAAAGACAGATGTTGTGGCTTCTAAAGCATATTTAAATCTGGGAGCTCTCTGAGAAAAAGAATATTAACTTTAAAGTATAAAAATTAAATAGGACATTGATTATTTTTTAAAGTTTAGAAGGGTTCTAGGGACGAATCCTGAAATTTCATCTTCTTAGGTTAAATCCAATCTTTGAAACAACCTCAAAAATACTTGTGAAAGATAAAGACATGATAGGTAGACAGAAAGGAAGCATGATACTGGATAAGCTAATTCAGAAAGAGTCATTTAAAAATAAAGAGCAGAAAGGGAGTTAAGCAATAATCTCTTTGAGCCTTCCACTTTATAAAAGAGGAGACTGAAGGCATAAACAGAAGCAAGAGCCTTGTCCACGTCAACAACTTTTTATTCAACACTGGAAGAGGTAATTCCCAATTCTTGTCTGCTGAGACACTGCTAACCTTGCACAGAGGAAATAAAGCCCAAGCATGCCTCACCAGAAGGTTCTGCTCTACATGGCATATGAGTTTAATGCTACTGCTTCTTCTAGAAGAGAAATGCTACTTCAGTCAGAGACACACACGTGTTGACTAAGCCAACGGGCTTCATGTGCTAAAAGAATGAGCAGGTGCTCAGCATATGGGGACTTTTGGTTAGTCCCTCCTCCACTGGCTCTCCCTACTCCTATATTTATTTTAATGTTTGTTTTAAAGGAATTCTGCTGCAATTAAGAGTATGTGAACTTAGCAGAATTATACAGTTGTTTTCTTCTCCTCTTTCTCCTTCTTCTTGCTGTTTTACTAACCCCCTCACCGAGCAAATGGCTAAAGGGGGCATAGTTAGGCAACATGATGGCGATCTCAAAAATAAACATCCTAATCTCCTGAAGCAGATTGAAACAGTGTTAAAAGCCAAAACTCCTTTTGAGAATCAATGCAAAGTCAGCAGCTTTCCATGGAGGAAATCAGAAGGGACACAGATTTGGCATGCCTCAAACTCAAAGGAAATATTGTCCCTGTTGTGATAGATAGCTGGAAAAAAAGCCCATCAAGTAGTTGACTAGATCTTAAGAAGAAACCAGGCTGCAGCCATCAGGAGCTCTAACTCAAAAAAACCCAGTTGAAGAAGAGGTGGGTGATGAGGAAGAAAACATTCTGCAGTCTCATTCATATTCTGGAGGAATTATTTCCAGCCCCAGTCCCTGGTTCCACTGTGTTGATAGGAGGTATAGTGAGTTGTCTACTCAGAACTTGGGAGTGAAGGAAATAAAGTTGCCCTCACAGAATTGTACCATGAAACCATCATATAAATGACCCAACCAAAGAAAACTAAAGTCATCTTTAGAAGGGGTCTAGGACCTGAGTGTAGGTGACCGACTCGACAGAGATGACATCAACCTGAGGTAGCCTATCAACATATCTGAAGAAAGGGAGAATAGCCAGTCAGAAGGGGGAAGCATAGAAAGAGGAGCATTTTGAGGCATGTGGTAGCCCTGCTGGCCTAGCATTGTCTCAGGAAGAGGGAGGGGTAACCTGTAAGCTCTGAGACTTCAGTGTTCTGTGGGCAGGAGGGAGGCTTACACTGTGGTAGGACGGATGTGTCAGAATGTTCCAGCCTCATGTTATTAACATTTGAATCCTTTAAATTTCCTGATCCTATGCTCACCAAGCAACCTTCTGATTATTATCTGGCTCTGCAAAGAGTCTTAATAATATGAGAGAGAATACACTGGTCATAAGGACTTAACTCTTCTGCATACCATCACAGTTATTTCATATTCTGGATGAATAAATTGGGATTTAGACATAATTTATCTCCCTAGATAGCTACTGTCTCCAAAGGGAGAATTTACTCATGAGGCTGGGATGAGTCCCTGTGTTAGATCTCAGTGAAATTGTAATGACAGTAGTATCTCACTTCATTGTGTGTTTACTATGTGTCTGTCTCTGTTCTAAATACCTTACGTGTATTAATTGATTTAATTTTTATGACAATCTTATGAGATCAGCACACGGGTTGAGTTTACAACACAAAGAGCTTGCCCAAGATTGTCTCTATTCATTTGGGATGGAAACTGAGATTTGAATCCAGAGGTCCACATTCCACAGCTTGAGCCTATAACCATCACTCCCTTAATTTATTGTATTTATCTCCAATTGTCAAAGCACAAAAACCAAAAAATGACTCTGAAAACTAAAATATTTTTTTTTCTCCCTAAAGTTCACCTGCAGCACAACATACCATGCTCTGAACTAATTTGGTGGCAAAACCTGATAGGCCTTGAGGTGAGAATAATCACAGGTTTGCTGCAGAAACACTAAAATGTTTGATTAAGTGGTGCTACTGCATCTTGTGCTGTGGATATGATTATAATATACATCTACAAGATATGCATTATGAAATCTTAACAATTTTGAATTCCAAATCATACCTGGCTCCATGAGCTTCAGATAAGGATTGCGGATTGGTGGTCATACATGAGTAACTCAGTTTTCTGGTTTTAGATATTGGACCAGCAGCTGGAGTCCTATCCATAAGGCTCTGAAAGGAAAGTGCTCTCTTGTTGTGCAGATTGAATTGGGGTTCTGAGACTGAAAGGCTGGTGGGCAGAGCCTGACGGTGCTCAAGTCACTGAGGCCATAAGTGCCATTCGGGGAGGTCTGTGCAGATCAGTCAGCCATGAGCGCCCATGAGAAAAAAGTGAGTCTTTTTCCCATTTTATTTCCTCCAAGATAGCTGACTGACTCTTCCTGCCAGAGATTGAAGACCCTTATGTTAGAGCTGCTGAGCTGTGAAGACTGCACGTGCCAGGAGACATGGAAAGATGGATGAGAGGTTAATGTACCCATATGCACATTACAGCATTATTTAGGTTGGCCTATTCATTCACCAAATAGTTGATTCCACAGACTTTTATAAAGGCCAGGAATACAGTATGGTCCAGTTCTCAAATTGCTAACATTTTAGCTCTTGAAGTCAGATAGATCAGAGTTTAAATCTTGTTCTGTAATGCATTCGCTGTGGGATCTTGGGACAGCTTACTTATTAATCTTTGTGTGGCTGTGTTTCCTGATCTGTTGAATGCAGATAAAAATAGTATATGCCCCATGAGGACCGCTGTAAGGGTTTAATGTAAGAAAGCACTTAAAGCCCTTCACAAAAATATAAGAGCCAATGGTAAACTTAATAAATAGAAGTTACCATTATTATTATTATTATAATTTTGGTCATATAAAGTCAACCAATTGTAAGTGTACATCCACTATCAAGAATCTAGAGTGAAAAGAGCAATTGATTTTGCCAGAGGGGGTCTACGTAGGCTGCACTCAGAAGTTGACATCGAGGAGCCATCTTGAAAAAAGGAGAATTATAATAAAGAGCGAGAGAAAGGCAATTGGAAAAAGGAATAAATCCAGTATCCAGCGTGTAGACTTTGAGATCTTTGTAGACAGCTGGAAAAATCGGTCTGGATTTACATTACAGGCTGTAATTGACTGATTACTCTTAAACCAATAGCACTAAGAACCAAAACCACAGGAACTGATGGAAATGACAAGGGAAAAAACTGTAGACTGAGAAGAGGTGGAGTGGAGAGCTTGAAAAATTTAAAGCAAGGGTAGACGGGGAGCCTTTGAAGGCAAAGAAATAACAAGCAGAAATCCAGGAAGAGAAGTAGGAGAGATCATGTTTAGATAAGACTGGCTTGTTTAAGCAAGTGTCAAAAGGTTCATAACCCAGTGGAGAACAGAGGAAGTCACTGAACTTTAACCTGAGAAGCAATATAGTGCAAAGTACAGTCATTGAGTAAAAACAATGGGTTCAAATCCTCCTTCTCACCCTGACTAGTGGTGGAAACCTTAAACAGGGTACTTGCACTCAGCAGTCAGCAAATACCACGTTTATAAAATCAGACTAATAGCATCTATCTTATAAGAGTGTTGTGAGTTAAGAATGAACTAATGCATGTAAAGCACTTAGGAAATTGTCTGGATAATGACATACATATGTGCACACCAGGGAAAATATAAATTGGTCAATGCAAATTTAATACGAGAGAAAATAATAGAACGATCATCAAATTACTTTCCATTACTCAGAGGAGACCTAGATATTGTGTAACAATTCGAGTTGGATTTCTGAACAAACAAATACTGTCAATGTCAGACCAATTTAATTTTCTCTCTTTGAAGAATATTAGACTGTGTAGGTAAGAAGAAAGTGAAAGATTGAATACGGCGGAAGCTGGGTGGGGTTTCTGTCTATCTTCATGACATTTCTATCACTAAGCTATAAAAATTGTTTAGAGCAGAAGGTCCCCAAAAGAGTGTTTTACAGAAAGTTATTAAGTGTTCCATGAACAATTATGTTTGGGAAACACAGGGTAAAATAGGTTACTTTCCTATAGAATTATCAATTTTTAAAAAAGATTTTATTTATTAATTTGACAGAGAAAGAGGTCACAAGTAGGCAGAGAGGCAGGCAGAGAGAGAGGAGGAAGCAGGCTCCCCACCAAGCAGGGAACCCAATGTGGGACTCGATCCCAGGACCCTGAGATCATGACATGAGCTGAAGGCAGAGGCTTTAACCCACTGAGCCACCCAGGCGCCCTCAAATGTTTTTTAATAAGGTAATGTGAATGTCTTAGAGTTACTATAGTTTATAGCATTTTCCAAACTTCTTTGCCATGAAATTCTTTAAAAGGTCATAGGACACAACTTTGGAAGCAAATATGTAGATAATATTATAATGTCTTTCTTAGAGTTATAGTTCTTAAAGGTTGATTGTTGAGTTTTTAGCATCTATATGTAGAAAAATATTGTGTATTATTCCATAGGGATTGGAAATTTAAAGAGGTGTTACTTAATATTTTTATTCAGGAGCTGGACAATAGCAATCAAATGACTCATAACGAAGCATAAAGTTGGACAGAGTTGCTATCTACCTGGAAGACAGAAAAGAAATTCAAAGGACACTGAGAGTACTATCAGAAATAGAATGAAGATCAACAGGGAGAAGAAAAATGTCTTACAAAGAAAACATAAACTTTGTAGAAAAATAAGGAAAACATTCTGATAACACATATATATGTTTTAAAAGACCAAGAAACACACTGGGTCTTGAATAAAAAGCATGGTGTATAAAGATAAAATCACAAGAGTTTTTACTTCTGCCTCTGACAAATCTATTGTAATGAAAAGCATCAGGACATGTGACATGTCTCACAGATGATAGGAATGGCTCTCCTTTAGAATGCTGGGGCTCTGTATTCTTCTCTCCTGGCTCTATACATTCCTTACAAAAGTGGCCTTGGAGATGCTCCAGAATTTAGGACTTCTGAAGTCCTGTGCGTCCCATAAAACTCCCGGGTTAGGGTACCTCTGACTGGCGGGTTAACTGTCTGCAAAGGGAGATTTTATAAATTCCTGGTTTAATGAAGTTTTCTGAGTTCTTCTGCTAGGAGCAGGCAGGAACTGAACTTCCTGTTAAGAAATGATCCTGGCTGCTGAGATTCTGCCAAATCAAGAGATTACCCAGGATGCATGGCATTTCTAGGCCATTGAGGAGTTGATGTTGACGGTTCAAAGA
>PITA01018629.1:0-20853 GCA_004023965.1 Spilogale gracilis
AGTCCCACATCGGGCTCTCTGCTCGGCGGGAAGCCTGCTTCTCCCTCTCTCACTCCCCCTGCTTGTATTTCCTCTCTGGCTGTGTTTCTCTCTGTCAAATAAATAAAATCTTTAAAAAAAATAAAATAAAATAAAATACATAGACTCACTATTAAAAAGAATATTATATTGTCAGAAGAACAAGCAAATAAGCAAAAAGTAGAAATCTCAGAGATTTCTGGTTTACATTCGGGACTCAAATTCTCAATATAGAAGCACCATTAATTCAGTGGGGGATAATCAGAGTCTTTAGTAAATAGTGTGGTAAAATGTGAGTATATAGAAATAAAATTGGATTCCCGTCCAAAAAGATGGAAGAAATAAATATGAGAGGAAAAATATGCATTTAAAATGGTAGAAGAAAACTACATGTGAGAGAAAAAAAATGTGTATTTAAAATGATAGGAGAATGTTTTGTGACCAAAGGTGGAACAAAATTTCCTAACTCAGCTTTAAAAAGTACAATCTATAAGGCAGTAAGTAGATTGGTAGATATATTATAGATAGATACAGAGATACACCGATGATAGGTAAGTAGAGTACCTCTGTCCCGCATTCTTTTTCTTTTTAGATTTATTTATTTATTTATTTCAGAGAGAGTGACTGAGGTAGGAAGGGCAGAGAGAGTTTTAAGCAGACTCCACACTGAGTGTGAAGCCTGACACAGGGCTCCATCTCATGACCCTGAGATCATGACCCTGAGATCATGACCTGAGCTGAAACCAAAAGTCAGACACTTAACCAACTGAGCCACCCAGGTTCCCCTAAACTACACTCTTATTGACACTTAGCATCTGCTGCTTTACATTCATGGCCTAATTAGACTCTATGACTTTTTCAGGCTTGTGCTGAGCTCAGTTTCCGACTATTTTGCTGCCATGTTTACAAGTGATGTTTGTGAAGCCAAGCAAGAGGAGATCAAGATGGAAGGCATAGACCCCAATGCCCTCTGGGACCTTGTCCAATTTGCATATACAGGTACAGTAAAAAAAAAAAAAAAAAAAAAAATATATATATATATATATATATATATATATATATATATATAGTTTCCTGTTGATGTTTTGTGAATTTTAGAAAATTTAAAGCTTAGAAATTGCTTAGTTTGTATCTTTTACTTTTTCAGTTGAAAAATTATTTAACAGGGAAAAATTATACTACCTTTTCATTTGTCATGAAATCACAGATGTATATAAATACACCCTATTCCCTTCTGCAAAGGTCTTAATAAGCTTATAGAAATAAGTAGTCAATGGAATGAGCTGGAGAGGAGCAAAGAGGTTTTTAATTTTGAAATAACTCTTTTCACCTTAAAATGTATTATTTTTATTATTTTGTTTTTGTTTTTGTTTTTGTTATTTTCTTTTTTACAAATCCTCGTGTCGAGGGCTGACTTACAACAGATCGCAGCAAGGGAGCTGCTCTGCTATGTATGAAACCCCGACCCAGAAGCAGGTCGCCTAGGAATGGTTTAGCACCAGGTTCCCCACGAATGTGCATTGCGTGACGGGGGCGAGGGGGCATCCCCCTTTCTGGCTACGCCCCATTTCCCGGGACAAGGGGCTCTCTGCACCGGACCCAGTCCGGACACACGGCGGGGCACACTGTGCCACGCGGGGCACACTGGGTGGTAAAATGTATTATTTTAACATTAACATCTTCAGAAAACATTTAATGTGGACTTGACAAACGTAGCTGAATATGACAATGAAGATATTTAGAGTTATGCAAATGACTACTTTTTGAGGCTTTTTCTTCCTGATCTACTATGTTGACATTTTCTAATGGCCTTTGCACTCTGTTATATTTAGTGCATTCAAATAAGTTTGCCAATTTAGCAAACATCTATTGAATGTTTCTCAATGTGCAAGTGTCAGCTGTATCTCTGGAGAATAAACTAATGAATATGTCTTAGCCTTCCAGAAGCTCATAGTGTGAGTAGAGAAGAATAAGATGAGGGAATAAATAGCTATATAATGTGACTACTTAAGAGAGTTAAAAGGCATAAAACCTATTCTTTGAAGCCTTATCAGGGCTCATATTCATTTAAAGCATTTTAATAATTTTCAAGATTATTGTGGTAAATGAAGACATTATAATAAAATCTCATGATAGAAAACAAGGTAGGTAGTATGAATTGAAGTTTTACATATATATGTACAAGTACAAGTTTTCTGAAGTAAATCCTCTAAGAAAAGGGAGACCATAGATCTGAAGTTTGGAAGGTAGCGTGTTTATAGCTTAATCAAGCTGAAGGACCATTAAAACTATCTTCGTCAATTTCAATCTGTATACAACCTGAAATAGTAACATAAAGGATCTTTGGCCTCCTAGCCAAGAGAATAAACATAACTACATTATTGTTTCCTTGAAAGGGAAGAATCGTGATGCTTACATTTTAGGGATCTTTCTAGGAACAGAAAGGCATAAATCCAACCCTTGCCGTCTCCATGGCCCAGCAATCTTGCATTTCTCTTGTTCAAAACTAGGTCAGAAGACACTCATCATCATGCAGCACAAAGTTGGAAGGTGTTTCAAAACTCCCTGCTGAATGTAATGACCCATATTTGCCCAGCTTTAGGGAGGGCAGACAGGGTACAAAGCGGCGATTCAGCTGCCTCGGCTACTTTGGCCTTCTGCTCAATGCAGCAAGTATAGGTCCCTGGTGGCTGATACATTTCTGATTGTTAGTTTACAAACATATTAGATGAGCAAATAATATTATATTGGGAGAACTTTGGGCGTAAGATAAAATACCTTGTCTTTTGATATATATATATTTTTAAGAAAAAAATATATATATTAAGAAAATATAACAATAGAAGAGAACAAGTGAACAATGACAGGAAGGGAATAAAAGGACGAATCTGTATATGTGTCCATTTAGGTAGTGTGCTAACTAGTCTCTGAGACTCTTCTTGGTAGTAGCTTAAAAAATATGCATCACAGAAGAGGGGAAAAAATGAATGAGCAGTAAGGCACTAAGGGTATAGTTATTTGATAATATTTTTTTAAATTTTGAGGTTTGAGAGGCTTTGGAGAAATTAAGGAGGATCAACTCTATAAAGAATGATAGTTAACTATTAGCTGTAGAAGTAAAGTGTTCAGTAGAGATCCATAAGATCTGTTTAAAATGATTTAGACAGATTAAAATTTTCATGGGGTCTGGAAAGTCTATAAGGTTTGAAAGAACCATATGTGGCTAATTTATGATTAATGTAGAAATTAAGGAAAAGAACAAAAGCATAAAGTAGCTTGCAATAAATTTTTGACTAAAATAAGCTTCAGTGGTTATAGGGTTTAATAATCATTGATTTGAATAAGGAGGAATTATCCCTCAAAGAATTTCAGGTAGTAAAATTTGCACATTGGAAGTCATGGGAAACATCCTCCCTGTCTACCTCTCTTTTCTCCTACTTTAGCAAATTGGAGTAAAAAGTGGGACCAGAGGCCTGGTGGAGCTTCAGTAAAAACGAAGCAAATATTTACAGTTTTTTTTTTTTTTTTTTTTTTTGATAACCAGAAAGAGGGACCTGCATACTGAGGAGGTGACTTCAGTGGTGGTAATAGCTCAAAGGGAATATGCATATTTTTAAAAGGAAAACATGTAACAATAAAAAAGGTTAATGCTAGCAATATGTAAGATAGGATAAAGAAAACCAGTAAGGCCTTCATGTTGACAAAATTGGCACAGTTTTAGAATCATAAAGCATTAAGATACAACAATAAAAATGGTGTCTAATTATTACAGTATTAAAATTAGCTTCTTTACTTAAAAGGCACTGTTAGGCTATTTTTTTCACATGTTGTCATAGCTCAGGAATGGAAAGGAAATTCAAGTTTACACTAATATTAGAAATAATTGTATATCTAATAGGAGGTTACTATCAATTTTCTAAGTTCTTAATTAGCTGTTTAAGTAGTTTAAAATTTTATTTTTAAAACTTCCCCTGGGTTTTTTTTTAATGGTTTTTCACCAAGAAATCTGAGTATGATCTTAGCTATTCATAGAGAACAAAAAGTGCAAAATCAATAGTGCATGTCACAAGATTGTCTCCTTTTGTAATTGGTGACTTACATTTAAAGTTTTACTTCTCAGTTATAATCCAAAGGATACATAATTTTGACTGTATATCAATTTTTCAAAATTAAACCGTAATTCAGCTAACCATATTTAAGCACATTGCATGAAGAGAGTCACACAAGGGACTAGAAGGTAAAATACAAATTAAGACTGGATGCATACAAGTTAATATAACATAAGCCTTTAAACAAATTTGATAATGAATAAAATTATTAAAACAGGGCATAGTGAAAAAGCTTTTTACTTTTGTCTTCAAAAGCCATAAGATCTCTGTACCACTTTCTACCTTATAATATTCTCAGTTTGTATAGTGTCAAAGACTTAAAAAGAGCTTTTTGAGTATTTTCCCGCATGTAATGGAGCCTCTGTTCTGTAATTTTACTCATCTAGAAAAGAGAACTGAGATAATATTTTTTGAATCTGTAGTAAAGCCTGTGATCTGAATCATGAAGTCAAAGCTGTTCTGGAATAATTCTACAGAGCATACTCAGAAGCATAGAATCAGAGAAGAAAATTAGGAAAAAAAAGTATATGTTTATAGTTTCTCATCATTCTAATTTCATATCACTTGGAAATTTAGAGATGTAAAGAGCTATGGAAATTCCATCCCTTACATTATAAATTTTATAGATGAACATTTTTCTTATGGCTATGTGATGCAAAGCAGAGGCATGAAAACTCTTTTTTAAAGAATTACTTGATATTTCAAATAAGCATTGACAAAATCATCCAAGACAAATCAGAACTTTGTTGGTTTCTTTTGAATTAATGGGAGGGGACAGACTTCTTTTTTTTCTAGCATTTAAGAACCTCTGAAGTTCTTCAGGCAGCCCATCAATGAAATAAAGTAACCTAAGATCAATAGTAAGACACTGAATCTATTACTAGAATGAAACATCTATTACTAGAATGAAACATCAGACACACATTTAATGGCATTTTCTCAAATCACTGTCGTTTTGTAAAGTTATCAGTTAAGGTGGAGTTTCTTGGCGTGGCTTGTGACCAAAGTAGTTTGGGTAGTTTAAATCGATGACCATATTGCTGAATGGTGGTTTGCTTCAGGTTTGTGTCATGCTTCTTCCTGGTCTCACTGCTAGTTCCCTGCACAAGGCAATAGTATCTAACAACTTAAGCACATTAATGCCTAATAGTTCTTGTCCTATAAATGCACTAAAAGCCTTCCAAGTTTTACTAGATGCCTACTATGTGCTGTGCCCGGTGATAGGCTTTGGAAGACAATATACTTAATTACACATTTTCTGCCTTTAAGGGACTTTTGAGTTTAGGATATAAAATAACTAACTTTTGTTGCCTTCTTTTCATGTAAACATACATTTGATAGACACAGTCTAATATTTCTTCATTAGAGAATGCTATAAAGCAAATTTTGCAGGTTATTATATTGGTTTGCATGTGTATGTGAATGAATAAATTTATGTAGACATCGTACACACACCCCACACAAACACACACACATATATGTATATATAATATGTATGTGTGTGTGTGTGTGTATATATATATATCTCAGTATTTCAGTTCTGATCAAAAACCGATGATCATATTGTGAAAATAAAAGAGGAAATGTAATATATTTGAAAAGGTTGCTCTGAAGTTCACTGTATTTTAACATTGCTTTCAGGTTGATAGAAATTTCTTCTGGTTTATCTTTTATATAGTCTCTACGATCCGGACATACTTGAAAATATACTGTGTTCATTGATGCGTAAGGAAATAGAGTTCTAACAAATGTGAGATATGGGATTGCAAGGTTACTAGCAAAGTGTCAGGTCCTGTAGAGAACTGATAAGGACATAGTTTAAGTAAAGGAAGCTGTCCATCTAGCAGTGGTATTAAGAAGAGAGGTAGAAAATTAAACTGCCAAATGGCAAACCTTTAATCATACTGAAGAGTTAACTTCCTTAAAAAAAAAAAAAAAAAGGTTTATGTGCCACTGAAGTTAATTAAAGTCTTAGTACATGCTAACAAATATTGAGGTAGTTTCTGCTTACCACCAAACATTTGAAAAAAATAAATACACACATACAGAAGCCGAGATGTTGAATGTTCTGCTTTCATATGAAAATAGTATACATCAATGTAGTCACCTATATATTCTACACTCCTCTCTGAATTTTTTATTGTAATTAAAAGTAAATTATTGTTTAATTTTTAGTACTGGTTTAATTCAAATGCCATGAATAATACAGCACTTTAGCAGAATAGTAGTTCTAAAGTTAGAACTTTTACTAGCTGGAAAATTTTTGTTCTCAATTTAAGAAATTGAGCCTTGAAAGATTGGCTTGATCTATTATTTTACTCATTACTGATTTAGTAATTTCCATAGGTCGCTGAAAGAATCTATATATTCAGAAAGAAAAAAAAGTAAAAATAATAAAAATAAAACAGTTAAATATTGCCATCCTATTTCTGCCTTTTTATTATCCCAAGAACCTTCCTTTGCTTGTGTATGTGTGTGTGTGTGTGTGTGTGTGTGTGTGTGTGTGTGTAAAACAATGAAGAACATAAATTTGGGGAAAATTGTTGTATCAAAATATTTATTAAAAATTATGTACATTTTCTGAATATTTTATAACATTTTGCTGTTCTTACTGAACTGCATCTGGTCTTCATGCTATGGGATTTCATAGGCAGATTGAAAAAGACATCAATGTGTGAAACTTAATATTTACCAACAGTAGAGGAAAGGTTATGTCTCTTCTGCCCTGTAATTCATGTTTACTTTCTGGGTCCCCAAGTAAGGAAAATCTCTCAGGTCTCATCTTATAATCAACTTTGCTTTTTTAAAAAAATCTGCTTGGATTTTATTTTATTGTTACTCACAATCTTATAATTGTTTACATTTTCCTTTGGGTACTAGGAATTGTATAGGGAAACTGTTTACATGGGTCCTACATTTTGCTTTGGATCCCAGGAAGACAGGTGCTGAATCCTATGTCACTCTGGCATGTGAGCAGAGTGCACGCTATGTGTTTTGTGCATTCATCTCCTATTTGACTATATTTTCTTCACCTTCACTCTAATCCCAAAATATATGCACATTTGAATCTGTTGTACTTGTGGGGTGGTATATAGAATTTAACCTCAGAAACATGAAGGGTTTTCTTTGGCCTTAACCAGGACTAATATTCAACCAAAACTCACTGAGATGCATCAGCCCAGTATTCATTCAAGTTGTTGGGCATTTATTCTAATTGGGATAACTTATTTCTTACTTCTCAAGTATTTTAATTATATCCTTTGTGCTCTCCCATTTTATACGTAGAGATCTTGGTCAACTTACTTAGCTTTATAGAGTCTTAATATTACTCAACTCTAAGAAAGGAAAATAATAATGTCTAAGTAAATGAACTAATAAAGTTACTTGGGTTTAGCATAATGTTTAGCATATTGTAAGCACTCAATTATGATGATTATCTGTAATGGGTGTTTTTGTAAGTTCCATCAAATCCTTTACACAATCCATATAAAGAAACTGGAGATAAAACCAGGGAGTATATCATCACTTTGTCAACAGTTATTAATTTTGAATCTGATTTATTATATGTGTTAGCATTACAGTATGAATTCTAATTCATGTATATCATTTAGTAGACATTTTTAGTAATTTTTAAAACTGCTTATTTGTTATTTTACTGCCTTATATATTTTAATTATGTTTTTATCATGTATTACATTTATTATTTTAGCATATCTTATTTCACACAGGAACATTCTCAGATGAGAAAGTAGTCAAATCTTATTGTCAGTTACAAAAATGAAAATACCTTGATATACAGGGCAACAAAATTCCATGGACGTGGGAGCATGGTCTCGTTTTCCCAGTGGCACTCCAATGTCCTTTCTGCTATATCTGAAGTTATTCAACTTTTTTTCTCATTAATATGAAAGGGAATGCTGCTTATATGTACTTATATTACCACCTTCCATTTTCCTAGTACCAACTGCCATCAAATGTAATTTTTTTTCTTATAATTAATTTCCTTTTCCACAAAATCATGAAAAAACTAAAGAAAGTATGTAGATGATACAAATGGAGAATTGTCTGTGATTGATCCTAGCACTACACCACTGATCAGCCTCAGGCTTGGACATTCACAATTTCATAACTTTGTAACTGCAAGTCTAATTTTGTTTTATTATTATGTAAATAAAATTAATGATAAGAAGCACTACGTGTTTAATATTTAATGTTTTCAGGATGTTTTACACTCATCTGTGTTACTTTTTAGAACATTTAGCCTTATCATGCAGTTGGGAAGAATGTAGCAACAACTCCAGATATGTTTCTGAACAATTTATAACCTTAAAAATACTACTTTAGCTGTGTTTTGACTATTTCTTAAAACTCTGCATTTAAGATTCAATAGAGGGTATTTTTTCCACAGGTAGTATGTGATGGAAAAAACAACTAAAAACAATATATAAGCAAAAACAAGCAAATAAAACAATTCCTGTCACTGCCCCCTCTGAAGACTTCTGGAGGTCACCATTTTTGTCTGGTTTTCTACCTTCGTTCAGGCATGAAGGAGACATGAAATTTGTTAAGAGAACTCTAAGAACTTTGATTTTTAATGCTTTATCTACTTCAGATAAAGGACGCTAAGTGCTACCCAACAGGGAAAACATTTCAGAAGTGGATGGTATATTAAGACATCCTAAAGGAATACTTTGATCTCTGACTCCTTTAGACTGAGACCTTAAGCTTCCTTAGATACATTATAGCCCTGTTGTAGTCCTCTTGCACTCCTCCACCATAGTAAATATTCCACTAAATGACATTCATGCAAATCTGATGCCTGTTCCCACCTGGTCTTTTCTTCTTCTCTGGAGGAAATATTAGGAGTGAGTGCATGCATGAATGCTTGCGTGTGTGTGTGTGTGTGTGTGTGTGTGTGTGCCCGCCCGTGATGGGGAGTTGCAGGGGTGGGGAAGTGGGGGGTAGAGATAATGCAGAATAAAATATCTATAAAGAAATCTAGACTAGTAATGGAAGTTCACTCTTGTGAGAATTGTAAAAATCACTTTAACATATAACATTTTCATTTCTGATTCATTCATGTCAAAGTATAAGTAATACTTTGAAATATGAATCATTAATTATTTTCATCTGTTTTCCTGGACTATATAATGGGCATTTTAATAGGACATTTTAAAATTTTTGACAAATTATTATTTTACTTATCAAGTTAAGCTATAGAAACCTCAAACACAAACCTCATTTTTCATATGTATTTAATTTAAGTATGCCTTGTCATAAAATGGCTCAAAATGATTTCAAAGTAAAATACATTAAAAGAAGGAAATAAGGTATTAATAATGTATAGGGTAGTGTTTTGCCATTTATTAGAGAGTTAACTGTATATTCCTCCAATAACATTTTGTAACCATTTTTAGGCTAAGAAATATTGATTTTGGGGACGCCTGGGTGGCTCAGTTGGTTAAGCCACTGCCTTCGGCTCAGGTCATGATCCCGGAGACCCGGGATCGAGTCCCATATCGGGCTCCCTGCTCCGCAGGAAGCCTGCTTCTCCCTCTCTCACTCCCCCTGCTTGTGTTCCCTCTCTGGCTGTGTTTCTCTCTGTCAAATAAATAAAATCTTTAAAAAAAAAAAAAGATTTAAAAAAAAAAGAAATATTGATTTTGATTATGAGCTATTAGATGTGAGATTTTAAGAATATGAATCCTTGTAATCAGAAAATGAAAGTAAATATCTGAAGATGATCTAAATTATAACAGTAAAGGAATAAGATAACATAATAAGCATATTTTGAGAGTCAGGATAGTGCTCCAAAGAAAATTATCTGTTAAACAAATAAACAATGAATCTTGGAACACTGAAAAAAATAAATTAAAAAAAAAGAAAAACAGAATTACAACAACAAAACAAAACAAAACAAACAAACGAAACAACAGCAACAACAAAAATAAATGTAAAAACATGTGGCAACTCCAAAGCCTGAGAGAACAGAGGAAATGGATAGTAGGGACTCCTGTACAGGTAGGATGATAGAACTCTCCATCTAGAACATAGATTGCCAGATGATAACATGTCAAAACTGCAGCCTTTTTTATTTCCATGTCACAACCAGCCAAGTTAGTGCATAAAATCTTTTAGCATCCCAAGATGGAGTAACTTTGTAGAAAACTTCAGTTCAACCTAATTCTATAAGAACATTCTTCTCCATAATGTCACTGTAACTTCTGCCCAGTGAGCAGGTATATTTTCTTATACCTACCCCTTTCGATCTCCCTTCTGTTTTACTGACTGAAGTAGAACAATAAAGGAAGAACAAATATAAAAAGTCATTTACAGAAGCCACAAGACTGATTTGGTCTTAATTTTGTGCCTCAGAATCTGTGATGTATAAGGCCTTGAAATTTAAGTAAAAAAGACCTGTGATGTATAAGGCCTTGAAATTTAAGTAAAAAAGAGCGATTCAAATTCAAATTCACAACACCCCTGGTATGATTTACAAGGTAAGCCTCTTAGATTCTGTTTATATGGGTGCCTGGGTGGCTCAGTGGGTTAAGCCTCTGCCTTCAGCTCAGGCTCAGGTCATGATCTCAGGGTCTTGGGATCAAGGCCTGCATTGGGCTCTCTGCTCAGCAAGGAGCCTGCTTCCTCCTCTCTCTCTGCCTGCCTCTCTGCCTACTTGTGATCTCTGTCTCTGTCAGATAAATAAATAAAATCTTTTTAAAAAAAGATTCTGTTTGTATTCATAGAAATTACATACCAATTTGTTTTAGCTTCTCAGGCACCAAGGTAAAGAAAGAAGCGTAATCAGTTATAAAAGAAAAATAAGGATTTTGCTCAACATAAACACAGGTTTCTAATATTGAAATCTGAGAAGAATATTTTTGAATATTTGAATATTTGTAAAAGACTGTGTATCATACAGTGTTTTATGACCCAGGGTCCTGAGGCCGGGCTTCACACTTGCATGGGCCCTGCTTAAGATTCTCTCTCTCCCTTTGCCTCTGTCCCTCCACCCACTCCCCACCTCTGAGCACTCTCTCTCTCCCCGAGATTGGGGTTACTGATGCTGAACTCAAAAGAACATATTCCTCCTGCAAGTATCCTAAAATATTAAATTCTGTAGTGACCAAAGGAGCACATTTGTGCTGTTTAATTTACCAGCTGACCAATTATGCTACTTACAGTAGAAGTTTGGATAACCAGTATGAGTTGATCCTTTTTATTTTTTATTTTTCTCACAACCAAAATTTCCTTGAGTATTGAGTATCGATAGCCTGTTACACTAAACACTGTAGCAACTACTGGGAGTAGAAAAAAAAAATCTATGTGGTTTATTAAGGACAGAGTTATAAGCTACGATATACTGAAAATAAGGGGTTTACTCTATGGGTAAAGTCAAATAAGTTAAACCTGTGTATGAATGTGGGTCAAGGGATTGTTCAGAAAAAGTCAAGATTATTTTCAGCAAACAATTTCTTGTTCTTTCCAAATGATAGATATGTGAGAATATCTAAATCCAGAATACTGGATTTAAAACAATTTAGGTAAATGAGAACTACTGAAATTTTTAGTGCTAACCTGATACTCACTGGACTTTTTTAAAGAAAAAGGTGTGCAGGTAAAATTAGAAAAATGATGGCCTTTATTATCACGACTACCTTTTCACTGGTCCTTGCATAGGTATTTCCTTGACTTTTCTAACAGTGAGCCCTTAAACTCTGAGATATATTTCGGGCTCAAAAAATATAAACCAATTTTACAGTAGAGAAACCTGAAAAACACTGCCTCTGCTGTGGGGACCTGGTTGTGTGAAGGCCAGAGGCACAGGTGGTGAAGGAATTCATTCAATGCAGAACAAAAGAGAAAGAAGTTTACTGACTATTACTACTAATAATAATTTTTTAAAAGAAGTTTACTGAACCCACAGTAAGGGAGCAGAGGGCAGGACTGCAAGGAAGAGCCTGTCTGCCTAGTGGCAGTCGTGTGGGATTGTAGTTAAGAGAGGAAAGATGAGGAAGTATGGGAACAAATGGAAATTTCCTTTTTGGTATCTGTGCCTAAGTATAAGTAACTCATTGTTCATCTACGGCTTCTAGATGTTTTGAGGTGGGTCACCTAATGGGCCTGCTTGTATTCAGACCTGAGGTCACTGTGGACCCTTTAACCAACTCAGTTTTCCATTGTTTAAGTTAGTTACCTAAATCTGCCTCTAGTGATCCAAGTTGACATTAACAGTTATAATCATTTGAGAGTATGTGAGGTAGGAAAGACCTTAATGTTCAAACCCGATGGCCAAGAAAAAATTCTTGAGATGTCTTTGGTGCAAAAAGGTGATTTTATTAAATCATGGGGACCGGAGCTATGGGCAGAAAGATTTGCATTGGGGTCATGAGGAGTGGCCCATTATAAACTTTCAAGTTGGGAAGGTGTTAGGAAAAGCATAAGTCTCTAAGGAATTTTGGAAACAAGGTTTCCAGGGTCTTGAGAGGGCTGGCTATTGTTGGGAAAGTGTCATTTACTACCATCTTTTTTTTTTTTTTAAGATTTTTCTTTATTTATTTGACAGAGATAGATCACAGGTAGGCAGAGAGGCAGGCAGAGAGGAGGAAGCAGGTTCCCCACTGAGCAGAGAGCCTGATACAGGCCTTGATCCCAGAATCCTGAGATCATGACCTGAGCTGAAGGCAGAGGCTTAATGCACTGAGCTACCCAGTTGCCCTCTACTAAAACCTTATGAGACCCTTCACATGTATATCAGTAGGCCATATGCTTGGGGGATTATTGCCAACATGTATCATGGTGGGTAGAATAAAAGAAGTTTCCAAAAGAATTTGTATATGCTAAAGTAGGCTTATAGGATCCTGGGGGTGGTGTTGGAGGTTCTGCCTAGGATTGCCTTTTGCCCTTAGCAATGTGTCAACATTGAGGCCTTGAGTCCCTAGAGGAATGTCATTCTGACTGTTTCAAGGACTTGTCAATGGGACGTAGGTAGTAAGGAAATTCAATAATTTTTTTTTTCTGCTTTTGTTTCTTGATACAATGTGATGAGACCAAAATCATATCCTAGTATAATCATAATTAGATGAATCTCAATTGAAGGACATTCTACTAAATAATTAATGGGAACTCCTCAGAACTGTCATCCTCAGAACTGTCAGTCATTAAAAACAAGGATTGTCTTGAGAAATTGTCACAACCAAGAGCATCCTAAGGAGATAAAATGACTAAATCCTGCATGGGATCCTGAAACAGAAAAAAGGCAGTGGATAAAAAAAAAAAAAAGAAAGAAAAAGGGCAATAGATTAAAAAATCTAAGTAAATGAGGGTAAAGTATGGTTAATAATAATATAACAGTATTGGTTCATTAATTTAACATATGTATCATACTAATGTAAAATGTTAATAACTAGGGAAATAAGTATATATTTGAGAAAGCTCAGTACTGTCTATTCAAGTTTTCTGTTAATTTAAAATATTTTTAGAACAAAGTTTATTTTTAAAAAATTCTATGTACTTAAATTTTCATTTTTAATTTTGTCTCAATTCTAGTGGGGTAATGATATTATTTATCTTTCCTCCCATTGAAGATAGAGATAAATAGATGATAGATGGATGGATAGATATAGGATAGATAATTTAATTTACTTTATGGATTTTATAGGCAATTTTTATACCTATCTAGTAAAATGCATTCTTTTTTTAAAATGTAACTGATTTTATAGATAAAATACAGTTATACAGCACAGTTGGTAATAGGATATCACTTTTCCATTAAAAATACAACATAATAATTCTTCTATAATCTTCACTTTTTCCTCCCTATCCTATTTTACATATTTTCATTCCAATACAGTGTAAATTTAAGTATATTCTCTTCTAGAAAATCACTTCCAGTCTACTGATGCATATTTCGAACACTCAGTAGCTTTAGCCTTTACTTACAGTGAGACTATACACACATGTAGCACATACTTGGAAGTACCCTTTTCAGAAGGCATTCCTTTCCTATTCTCAAAGTTGAGTCTAATTCTATCAACCTAATTCATATAGAGTCATAATCAATTATTGGGGTTCTAGCCCATTCGTAATTATTGAGTGAGGCATGGTCATATGATACAATTTTTATCAAGGCAACATGGAAGAAAGATTTCTGGGAAACTTTCAGTAAATATTTCTTCACTGATTCAAGAGAGACATGCAGGAAGGAATAGTTTCTCTTTCAGTGGTGTTTTCCTGTCTGAAACTGAAGCTTGAAGCTATGGCAGCTATGAGGGAAACAACAAGGCATTTGAGAAGATGGTTGCTTTCTGATGATGTGTTGAGCCTTTCAATTATTATTTTTTTTTTCTGGAGACAGCTGTCCTTCACACTTGTCAAAAGAGATTATAGCTATTTCCTTATTATTAAAGAAAATGTTCTCAGGGCTTTCAGTTATTATAGCCAGAGGCTCATTAGGTATCCAGTTCCATGTAGCTATCAGATGTTTTTAAGCTAATTGTCTAATGCGCCCAAAGTAGAAATGTGTACACATTTCCTGTTCATATATCTAAAGCCATTTGTGGGCATTATGCCTTAAAAGTTAACTTGGAACGAATGTGTAGAATTATTATTTTTTCATTAACAGTGATCGTGTCTTCTTTTTATGTTCTATTTTAAGTCAAATGTTTGGCAACTTTTTTGGCTTTTTACCATATAAGACTGTCACAGAAATATCCAGGTTTATATATATATATATATATATATATATATATATAGAGAGAGAGAGAGAGAGAGAGAGAGAGAGAGAGAAAATATATAAAAAGAAAAATATCATACATGAGGTAGCTCAGTTTGTGTTCACTCAAGCTCAACACTCACTAATATTCCATTTGTGCCTTCTGACTTTTACAAATGGTCTTTCCATTGGATATATTCCAAGTTGAAAAAAATAGAATATTTTAATTCTTTGAAACAAACAATGCTTATGTCTTCCAGATTTGCATCCAGAGTTACCAAAATAATTTGAAAACATTAGTCTATAGATAACACATGAAGATCCCCAACTTTTCTTCTTTTTCCTTTTTTTACAGAAAAGGAAGGAGAAGTGCCTACTAAAATATGATCTAAATTATTATGAAGTATAATGCTAGATTCAATATTTGAATTTAGACTCTGTTTTTTACAAACAAATAACTTACATATCCTCTGGCTTATTATACTGACTTAACATCTCTGAATCAGTTTTCAAGTATTGATCTGGGAAGGTAAAGATACTAAGATACACACCCACACACTATTTTATATGTTAAGTTTACATTTATAAGGTTATTTTAACAATATGCTGATCAGGTATTTTAAATGGTAGAATTTGAAATATGTAGCATATATGAAATTTCATAGCATATATAAAATTTGCTATGACTATATGTTCTATATATATGTATATTTTTTAAAGATTTATTTATTTATTTGACAGAGAGAGAGATCACAAGGAGGCAGAGAGGTAGACAGTGAGAGAGGAGGAAGCAGGACCCTGAGATCATGACCTTGAGCTGAAGGCAGAGGCTTTAACCCACTGAGCCATCCAGGCAGGCACCCTATTCTATATATTTTAAACTATAAGAAAAAAATAACACATAGCACACAATTACTTTAAATTGTAATGTACTAACTGGTTTTGTTAGTAAAGTTTAAATTAAAACCCTCAGAAACACAGTTCACCCAACTTGTCTTTGCTAGCATTTAAGTATTCTTTTTAAAAGCTTTATTAATGAATAATTGATATATAATAGACTGCATATATACAAGGTGTACAATTTGACTTTTTGACATATGCATACAGTCATAAAACCCTTACCATAATCAGAGTAATGAATATATTCATCACCCACTTTTCTGGTCCATCTTTTTGCTCCTCCTTGCCCCTACTCCATACTCAGGTACTGATGATCTGATTTATGTCATATAGTGTAACTGTTTATGAATTTTAATTAAGTTGGGTCTCAAGGTTTATTTATTTATTTATTGGTCTGGTTTCTTTCACTTAGCATAATTATTTTGCACTCAGCATACTTAACCATGATGTTGCATACATGAATAATTCTTTCCTTTTTCTGAGTAGTATTTCATTATAGTCCCCCTTATTTGTAGTTTTGTTTTCGACAGTTTCAGCTATCCAAGCCAGATGACCCTCCTTTTGACATGTCAGAAGGTTGGCAGAATGGTCATGTTAGGTCACAATGTCTACTTGATTTACCTCACTTCATCTCATCACATAGGCATTTTATTATCTTATTACATCATCATTAAAAGAAGGATGAGTACAGCACAATAAGCTATTTTAAGAGAGATATTTAAGAGAGATTCATACAACCTTTATTTACTATGTGGTTACAACTGTTGTATTGCATTATTGGTTATTTTGTTAATCTCTTACTGTACCTAGTTTATACATTAAACTTTATCATAGGTATGTATGTATAGGAAAAACAGTATGTGTAGGGTTAAGTACTATCCGTGGTTTCAGGAATGCCCTAGAGGTCTTGGAAAATATCCCCCACAGATAAAGGGAACTACTGTACTACAATTTGTTCATCCATTTACTTGTTAATGAACATTTGGGCTGTTTCCAGTGTTCAGTTATTAAAAAATAAATCTACTATAAAAATTCATATGCAAGGCTTTATATCAACATAGTCTTTTATTTTTCTTGGGTTAATACTTAGGAGTGAAATGGCTGAGTCATTTGAGAGGTGAAATTGTAAAACTGTTTCCTAAAATGGACATACAATTTCATGTTTCCACCAGCAGTGCTAATGCCCGTATAGTGGTATTTCATTGTGCTTTTAGCTTTCATCCACCTAAACAATAGTGTTGAACATTTTTCACCAGTGTATCCTCTTTTATGGAACATCTATTTAGATAATTTGCCCATTTAATTTTTTTTCTTATTATTGAGTTTGAAAGTTCTTTATGCATTCTGGATGCAAGTACTTTTTCAGATATATGTTTTTGCAAATATCGTTTTCCTGGTCCACGGTTCATCTTTTTGTCCCTTTAATATCGTCCTCTGCAGTGATTTTTATGCAGTCCTATTTAACAATTTTTTTTTCTTGTGGATTATGTTTTTGATGTCTTATCTTGGAAATCTAACTTAAGGCCACAAAAATTTTCTGTTTTCTTATAGAATATTTATTGTTTTAGGTTTTACATTTAGGACTATGGTCCATTCTGAATAATCTTTTTTCTTTCTTTAGCCCATCACATTTATTATTTTGTGTCTTAATAACTTAGCTTTTCATGGATAACAGTTCCTTGACCCCAAACTTTTTGCCCCAAGTCTAACATCTTAAAACAACCATCTATTTCATTTATAAGTTTGTGGCTTGTCAACGGGCTAGATGTAGCTGAGAATTTTTTCTGGGCTTTTGGAACAAAGCTCGATCATGTATTGGTGCTCAGTTGTCTGTCAGCACTATAACCATCTACCAACAGGACGTCAGAGTGATGAAACAGGCTTGCCCAGGCTTAATGACATGATGGTAGAAAGGTCTCAAACACAAATGCCTCTCATGGCCCTGCTTGCCTTATGCTTTTTTTTTTTTTTTTTCCTTTCTCCATGGTTTATCCCATGGCCAACCTCGGAGTTAGTATGTAAGAGTATTTCTGAAGGACAAAGATATAAAGAAAGGAATGATTTATGGACATATATGCATTTTACCCTACCTGCTCTATCTTACATGAAAGTCCTCTTGGGTACCCACTGCCCTCAATTAGAACACAAATATATTTCTCCAGAAAGGCATCTAAGTCTGCTTTCCAAAACTTGACCCAGGTTCTGACCAACAAGGATGTCAATCTTAGATCAACTTAACCTGTCCAGATAGTAGTCATCTGTAATGCCAAATGTGAAGGGACATAGAACATACCATATTTATTATACAGAATTTCAAACTGATAAAAGTTACTGAGACTATTTTAATGGGAACTTGTGCATTTTTCTTCTAGCTTAAGGAATAAAATAATATGAATAAAATCAAAACTCTTTGCTTGATAGATGTATTTCTCCCTTATGAAGAGATATGATCACTATACTGGTTCTGGGATTTATTATCCCCATACATGACTATATATAGTTCCTATATATCCTATCTTTATATTTCTACCTACACAAGTTGTTCTGCCAATATATATATTAACTGCAAATTGCTCCATGTATATTTGTACAAGTCTCTTTTTCCCCTAAACTTCACGGTTGGATTAGTCCATGTTCACAATGTAGATCTGGTGCATTGATCACTAGATAATTGTTGTATTCTGTTTGATTTATGACTATACTATGGTTTATGGGATCCTCTCGGGTGTATGTTGTACAGTGTTATACATAGTTTATATCTGTAATTTTAAAAATGAGTAGTGTTTTACTTGTTGAATTAATTATAATTAAAGAACTAAATAATCTGTTATTCTTAATATCTTAGTCATCACTTTTCCAAGTAAAATCAATCTCCTATATAAATATAGATTACGATAATGAGATGAGTAAATATCTAGCAACTCAAGGTCACACTGATTATCTCCAGATATTTTATAGTTTCACATTCTACATTAAGGATAACTATTCACTTTGAATTAATTTTTGTATAAGGTGTGAAGCAGGGTCTAAATTAAACATTTTGCATTTGAAAAGCCAGTTGTTCCATTACCAGTAGTTGAAGAGGTTAAGTTTCCTTATTGAATAACCATTTTGAGTAAATTTTATAAAACATGTGAGGTATGGATTAAAATACAAGTTTTTACACATGGTTATCTGATTGTATCAACACCATTTTTTCAAAGACTATCCTTTCTCAATTAAATTGTCTAGTGCCTTTGCAAAAACTAGTTATTAATACATGGATAGTTCTAATTCTGGAGTCTATTTTTTCCATTGATCTGTCTATATTTAGACAAGTCCTAGTATTAATTGTTGTAGTTTTGTAATAAGTCTTAAAATCTGGTAGCACTTTTCTTTGTTCTTTTTCAAAATTGTTTTGTTATTGTAGGCCATTGCATTTTCTTATGAATTTTAGAATCATTTCTGTAATTTCTACAAAAGTCTGCTGGGATTTTTAATATGATTATAATAAATCTATAGATTAATTCGGAGTGAATTGAAGTGTTAACAATGTTATA
This sequence comes from Spilogale gracilis, assembly GCA_004023965.1. Classification (NCBI taxonomy): domain Eukaryota; kingdom Metazoa; phylum Chordata; class Mammalia; order Carnivora; family Mephitidae; genus Spilogale; species Spilogale gracilis. Next base: position 19,281 of record PITA01018629.1, read on the forward strand.
TTTTCCAGCTCACAGGCACAGTTTATCTCCAACTTCATCTACTACTCTAGCAATTCTAATTAGAATGTTGTGGTGGGACCATCCCCCCAGGTTCAGTGATTTACCAGAATGGCTCACAGGTCTCAGTACATAATCATACCAATGCTATGATTTGTTATGGCAAAAGGATTCAGTGCATAGTCAGAGAAGGGAAATGGGTGAAGCCCCAGAGAAACAAGGCACAAACTTCCAAAAGCTCCATTCCAAGTGGAATCACACAAGACACACTTCATGTCCTCCTCTATGAGATGTGACAAAGCATGTGAATTGTTGCCAACCAGGGAGATTCATTAGAGACTCAGCACCCTGGGTTTTTATGGAGGTCTGATCACATAGGCAGTCTCTGCTTAGCATGTGTCAAAATTCAAGACTCCCAGAAAGAAAGCAGGTGTTCAGCATAGGCCATATTTATACAAACATGTTAGGTGCAATGAGCCATTTGTATTAGTTAATGGTGGGAACCCCTTTGAAATCTATGTTTTCTGACACCAGTCAAGGGCAAATCATATAAGCAGGCTTTTTAGAAATAGTAGATCACGGCTACTGTGTTAATTTTTTTTTTTCCTGCATAACAATTAGTTAATCAGGGTGCCTGGGTGGCTCAGTTAGTTAAGCAACTGCTTTAGGCTCAGGTCACCATGCCAGTGCCCTGGGATCCAGTCCTACATCAGGCTCCCTGCTCAGCCTACTTCTCCCTATTGTCTACCCCTCCCCCTGCTCATGCTCTCTCTTTCAAATAAATAAATAAATCTTAAAAAACAGAAAACAATTAGTTAAAATTAAAGGAAGTTATTTTCCCAATGTTCTGAAATCAAAATAAAATGGAATCTATAAAAACAGTACCATCCGTATTTATCTCTTATCTGATTTTCACAGGACTCATGCTAGGAAGCATATAACCATCTTCTTGGCAATCTTACTGGGAGTTTTATATAAAATTCCTCTGAAGGTCTGAATTCATGACAATATTTTAAAAGATACAAATGTTATAAGGAAACAATCAACAAAACAAAGAGGCAACCCACAGAATGGGAGAAGCTATTTGCAAATTACACTACAGACAAAGGGCTGGTATCCAAGATCTATAAAGAACTACTCAAACTCAACTTCCAAAAAGCAAATGAACACATCAAAAAATGGGCAAGAGACATGAAGAGGCACTTCTCCATAGAAGATATACAAATGGCTAACGGACACATGAAAAAATGTTCAGAGTAACTAGCTATCAGGGAAATTCAAATCAAAACCACTCTAAGATACCACCTTACACCAGTCAGAATGGTCAAAATTAACAAGACAGAAAACAACAAGTGTTGGAGAGGCTGCGGAGAAAGGGGAACCCTCTTACACTGTTGGTGGGAATGTAAACTGGTGCAGCCGCTTTGGAAAACAGTGTGGAGGTTCCTTTAAAAATTAAAGATAGAGCTACCCTATGACCCTGCAATTGCACTACTGGGCATTTACCCCAAAGATACGGATGTAGTGAAAAGAAGGGCCATATGCACCCCAATGTTCATCACAGCAATGGCCACAG